>PYST01000299.1:4488-49357 GCA_003049485.1 Ophioceras dolichostomum | reverse complement strand
CTAATCAACCGTTTTTCCTAATCAGCCGTCCCCAGGCCCTGTTGGGGGCCTGGGATTTTGATCGAAAATAGATCCCCAGAAGTAATGCAATTTGGGGTAGTTACAGCAGCAATGATAGCACCGATCTTTGGCCATTTCAGGCGTAGCCTCGCCGAATATTAGGGGCGAACGCTGAATCCAACCAACCCCTCCAACCCCTCAACCCTTGTCTGCATCATGGTTTCTTACTTCAGCCACCTGCATAACGACCGGCTTGGTACTCCCTGATAACGCGCCAACGCTCGCCTCGACAAACTGCATGAGTAAATCCGCGGACGGAGCTAACCAAGGTCCTGCAGGAGGGCAGATACAAGACTATCAGCGGTCAAGATGCCTGAAAATGCACTAGCTCAGTCCACCCAGACTGCCTTCGTCCAGGGCTTTCAACGGTGCATACCGTTTTAACCCAGCAAGAGATAGCTACCCCAGCTACCCCAGCTCGCAGAGCTGTTATTTGTGAGTTCTCAATGAACTAGGACACGGCAATAAACAGTGATACCTTGCTGTGTTGAGGAATACTCTCATTCATTTTCTTAGTCAACTAACCAACGTCTCGAGCTGCCTGCTAAATTCTATGACCCTGTCATCGATTGACTCTCTTCTGCTCTGTTTCTTGGATTCTCAGCTCCCTGTCGAGAGTGCGCGCGTCTATAGAGATCTATCTGGCTGGGGTTTTCAGACGGGAAGCCTTCAGCGGGAAGCTCTGGAGTGCTTTTCATCAAGAAAGGGAAGCCACAAATAACAAGCTCCTTCCCAAAACAAGGGCACCGTCGACCCAAATCTCTCTCTCAGATAAGCTCCCCCTCTAAGTCCGAGGCCCATTCACCCATGAGCTCCCGCAAGCAATCGTCGTCGGGGCGGCAGACGCCAGGCGGGCGGCGACCGATCCACGAGTTCAGCCTGCCAGACGGCAAGCTCGTGGTCGTTGGGCTGCCAGAAGACGTGGCCGCCCTCAGGACGCGATACGCCGCCTCATCTGGCCCTTCTGCGTCGCCATCCTCCCAGGCTGTTGGACCCGAGACGACAGGAAACGGATGCGAGCCTGATAGCACCGGGCCCGCGCCTGCACCGGCAGAGCCAGAGCAAGTATCACAGGAGAAAGAAACTGCCGTCAATGACGTCGTCGCCGTCCAGCCACGACCGACCGATACCAGCGCCGATGGCGATGGCGATGGCGACGGCGACGGCACAACCTCACCACCACCAGATACCGAAGAAGAAGAATGCCCCGCCACCGACATCGCCATCAGAATCCACCACCCCGCCGGCCAGGCCGGCCAGGCCCGAGCAGACGCCGAGGTCGAGGTCGAGGTGGTGATCCACGGCTCCGAGGAGCACCAGACGTTCCTGCGCGAGACGCACTCGCACGCGCACGCCAGGCGCGAGGAGCTGCGGCGGCGGCACGGCGAGGCGTTCGAGGAGTGGGAGCGCGTGACCGAGGAGCTGAGGGACATCGGCGCGCAGATCGAGCGGCTCGCCGACCATAGCAGCAGCCTGAACGCGAGCTTTGCGAAGTTCGGGTATAGCGCCCATCTGAGGACTTTTGGGGATGGGTTGGAGGCTCTTGCTGGTGGTGCTGGTGCTTCGGGTGGTGGAAAAGGTGGTGGTGGTGGTGGCACAGACAGCTCTGCGGCTAGCACTTTCGCGGGGGGTAGTGGCAGTGGCAGCGGCAGCTCGACGATGGCCGAGTCGGAATGGAGCGACCCCCGGCGCGGCGGCACGACGATGAAGCTGTTCAAGCGGCCCGTCGTGAAGCAGTACTTCCACCGGGGCCTGCTGTGGCGCGCCAGCGCCCTAACGTCCGTCATGAGCTTCGAGCTCTTCTTCGACCTGCTGTACGTCGGCATCCTGCACGTCAACGGCGAGCACCTCTCCGAGAAGCCCAACGGCATGGAGCTGCTGCGGTTCGTGGTCACCTTCTGCATGTCCTGGAAGCTCTGGCAGGACGTTGCTTCGGTCATCGCGTGGTTCGAGACCGACGACGTGCTGCAGCGGCTCGAGATCCTGGTGCTGATCGCCTGCCTGCTGGGCCTGACCACCAACATGATCTCGACGTTCGACACTGCTGAAGGCCACGACACCTTCACGTTCCTGGTGGGCTTCTACCTCGCGGCGCGCCTGCTCATGGCCCTCTACTACGTCGTCACGAGCGCGCTAGTGCCCATGGTGAAGGGCACGCTGGTTCTCAACGCGGTCCTGATCGTCGTCCCAGCCGCGCTATGGATCGGCGCCACGGCGCTGGAGATGCCGCGGCGGCTGGGGCTCGTCGTCGTGGCTCTCGTGCTGGATATCTTCGGGAGCAGCATCACTGTCGCCGTCTACCGGCACACGCTCAGGCGCAGTGGCAGGATGACTGGGCCGTTGTCGAGCCGGTTCGCGAGGTGGTTCGAGTTCTTTCCCGGTCTCAACATCGAACACAAGGTCGAGAGGACTGGCGCCTTCGTCTCGCTGGGTAAGTGACTTGCCTAACTACATTAGGTACCTACCTAGGTACCTACCTAGAACATGCACTCCTCTATACGCGTCCTTTAGCGGAGCCATGCGGAGGGCTAGGGAAATATCAGAACACATCGAGAACTAACGACAACTTCGGATGACAGTCTTCGGATACAGCGTCGTCGGCTCCATTTTCCAAAATCAAGGCTATGGACTCAACGCTTTCTTCGGCAAGGCCGTGCTCGGACTCGTCCAGGCTTTCGTGTTCAACTGGCTGTACTTTGAAATAGACGGAGAGAACATCCATGTCCACGCCATCAGAAAATCAGTGGTATCTGGTTAGTTCAGCCCCCTTCTCTATCTTGTCATCCGTCTCTTCTCTTCTCTTCTCGATCCCTTTCTCAACTGGGGTAAAGGCAAACCTTCGATCTATTTTACGAGGAATCTACCTGAATTACTAACGACCTCCATCGTTAGCCACTATATGGCAATTCGCACACCTCCCCTTCATCATGTCCTACGTCGCCGCTGCAGCAGGCCTCTCGAAGCTAGTGGTGGCCACCGACGTCGCCAACGCGCCCGGCGACTCCCTGACCGACTTCTACCACCACAAGGCCGAGGACCACATCTCACAGGGCATCAGGCTGTTCTACTGCGTCGGCCTGGGCCTCTCCCTCTTCTGCATGTCCGCCATCGCGCTCTCGCACGAGCACAAGCTGCCCCCGACTTGCCGCTTGCCAAAAGCCGTGCGCGTCGGCAACCGGCTGGCCGTCTCGGCGGTGCTGTGCTGCCTCGGCGCTACAGAGGACAGACTCAACTCGCTCGAGCTGGTCGCCACGACGACCTCTCTGGTCGTGTGGGTGCTCCTCGTCGAGACGTGGGGGAAGTCCTGTCCCGAGGAGACCTTCTTCGGCGAGAACGAGGGTTGCAAGAGGAGGTATCTTGCGAGGTGCAGCCGTCGTCAGCTGGAGGAGTGCATGGGGAGCGATGGTGAGGTAGATGTTGTGAAGTTGGAGAAGGGCCAGTTGGGGGGAAGCGAGGCAGTGAGTGCGTCGTAGTAGCTCAATAATTGGGAGCTGGGAGTTCCTGATGTGATATCGACGGTCATGAGAGAAGGGAGGAAGGTTGAGGTAGTGAGGAAAGAAATCGATTGCTCAATCTAGGAATGGAACCTATTAATGGATATCTATATACGATTTGAGATGGAAATGGAGCGCTAGATTGGGAAATAAGAAGCAACAAAGGAAGAAAAATACAAAAGAGAAGTGAACCCCAGAACCGGCAAGCACTCGTCGCCTCCCATGCCTCGCATACCCCCGCCTTTAAACACATAGGTACAGTTAATACACAAAGCAGTCTGGCAGAAATGAGGAACGCAAGAAAGAAAAGCAAAAACTTGCAAGTCAGACAGACAGAGCCCTCCCCTTTCCTTTCCCCCTCCCCCCTCCAGCAACCTATCTTACCCAGAAGCCGCATTAGCCATAATAGCAATCTGCGCCGCCCGCCTCCGATCAACCTCCTTCTTCAGCATGCAAATAGCCGTCGTCACAGCAAGCACGACGACCATCTCCCTCTCCCCCTTCTCCTCTCCGCCGTCCCCACCCTCACCGTCCCACAGCGACAGATCGATCTGCAGCCTGCCCCCATTACCAGCCGTCGACCCGTCGCTCCCGGGAGACCTCAGCTCGCTGCTGCGCACCAGCCTCGCCACCTGCGTGCGCTGCTCCTCCTCCTTCCCTCTCCTGGAACTACTACCCTCACCACCGCCACTACCAGGCCGGCGGTGGTGACGGTGGCTGCCTCCGCCGTTCCGCGCCGTGAAGACGCGCACGACCCGATCCAGGACGAGAAGGCTGTTGATGCCCTTCCCGGCCGCCTCGCGCTCCTTCTTGGAGGCGTACCGCCACTCGAACGTGCCCAGCCGCGTCTTGACCCGCTGCGCGCGCGTGAAGACGCCGACGGACTGCAGCTCGAACGCGTCCCACTCGTGCCTTGCTGCACCTCCACTTCCCTCCACAGCCAGTTCCGCACCCGTGGCGTCCGCCCCGGGCTCGGCGGCGGCGCGGGGCGAACCACCTCCCCCCCGCATCTCAGAGGCGAGGCTGTGAACGCTCGGCCCCGCGCCGGGCAGCCACAGCCGGATGCGCGGCGGACGGCCGGGTCCGAAGCGGTAGGTGGTGTCGCTTACTGCCGGGGACGCATCGTTGTCGGCATTGGCACTAGAGCCGGCGACGAGACACGACGTGCCGCTGGAGCGGAAGTGGCGCAGTGAGACGTAGGCCGCGGAGGGCGCGCCGGGCCCGCTGAGGGTGGCGCCGTCGGGGCCGACGCCGAAGACGGGGATTGGGTCGGGGCGCTGGGGGAAGGGGGAGGAGAGCCAGGCTTTTCCGGCGGTTTCGACTTGGAGCTGGACTTGTGGGGTGAATGTCGTCGTCGTCGTCCACAACGACGACGACGAGTGCGGGCCCGGGCCTGCTAGGTACGGCGGCGGCGCTGTGGTGGAGGATGTGATGGATGCTGCTGATGTTGCTACTCCGCTGCTGCTGGATGCGCCGCGACGGTGGGCGGCGCCGGCTTCGCCCCAGGGCCGGAGCTCGATCTCGTCGTCGTCCCAGGCGTCGTCGTTGTTGTTGGAGTGGGGCAGGGTCGTGTAGGAGGGGGCGAGGGAGGTGGTGGTTGGGTAGGTGGTTAGGCGCTGGGTGTCTGCGGCCATTGTGGTGAGAGTTGTGGGGTGTAAATTGTGGGATATTTGATTGTAAGTAATGAGGTGAGTGTTATACTTGAGGGTGTCTCTTTGAGGGTATCTTTTTGTGTAGCTTGGTTGGAGTTGCTTGATTCTTGGGCTCTCAGAAGTTATGTTATGCTAATGATGTGAAAGTGAGGATAGCCAAGTCTTGTCGTGCAGAGCAAGAGGTCGATCACTTCTATTTATCTTGGCCTGCCTACGTCTATTCCAAGTTAAATATTTAGGAAGTAGGCCAGAAGATATCCACAGTCTATGTGTGTGTAGAAAGGGCCTCGCCGGGGGTGGAGTTATGCCGTATTGCTCGGTTGAAGGCGATAGCGCATGTACGACCTATACGGCCACCCAAGCCCCCTCCATGCGTTCCCACGGTACCTACCTATAAAATAGCGTCCAACTACTGCGGCGAGGCTGTGACGGCAGGTTGGTTTCAGGCAAGCACTTCGTCCTATCACCTGGCCATGCAAAAAAAACGGCTGGGAGCAAGCTCCTGTGACGAATGTGGCTTGAACGGCGTTGCAGAGTCTGAAGGAGAGGTTTTGGCAGATCGCCAAGGGAGCGCCGAAGCATGCCTTCCAAGAAGCCTAATCGAGCCTAACTAACCCCTCTACGAAGCAGCCAGTCAAACCTCTTCCAGTTGACAACTGCTGCGATACTGGTTCACTACCAAAGGCACCGACCAAGCTGTTCTCGCTCAGCCCCAATGATCCCCGTCATCCTCATCACCATCGGTGCCGGTCCCAGGATCAGGATGAGAGGTCGCTCGCCCCAGTCGCCCCACAGCCCGGAAGCCGCACCCGAGTCATTGAGGGGATCTCTCGCTTACCGGATTAGGCCGAGGCGTTGGGAGAGACGTTTCGACACGAAATACGACGCCAAGACGCGGGCGGGAAGGCTTGCAGTGCTAACAAGCATTTTCCTGCCCGCTGTCGTCCACTAGAGCCATTCCGTCGAGGCCCGCCCTGCCACCTCCTCTCGCTGGAACTGTAGGTCGTAGGTAGGCTGTGCACTTCGGTCGTCCAGTTAAGTCAAGTCGAGTCGGACTGGCGGGGGTCCAACATTTACACTTGTGATCTTGCATGTACTACGTAGTATGTAGCCTGATTTTGGTGCCTGATAATGAAAAAAAGGAAAGAAAAAAAGCCTTCTAGAAGGCTTCTTTGGTGGTTCTTCCGATATTATGCTTAAAGAATGCTCCGCCATGCACCACGGTTGGACCGACAGATCGGGGATGATGCCGCGAGATAAGAGGGGAAAGGGGTCAGGGGGGAAAGGGGGAACTAACCACCGCCGAACCGAATCGAGGATGATGCTGCGAGCGAGGTTGAGGACAATGACGGTATGTGGCGTGCGTGCATTGCGTTGCGTGTACAATCGATCCGGGGCTCTGGTGACGCGTGTACTACCCGAACTCGGCCTAGCTAGTTGTTCTGCCTGACTACACGCATGTCTGAATAGTGAGTCTTGATAGATCCTCTCGAGGAGGGTTGTTAGGCAGATATTCACGGATGAGACACAAGAGAGGCATCATGCATCGGGATAAGCACAAGTACTCGTCGTATTGATCGTGATCGGAAACTCCGTGGGTATCTATCCGTTAACTACCTACCTAGAACCATAGACGACATGTTTACTCCGTCGCACTGCCACCACTCACTCCGTCCACCGGACCAGACAGTCTGTACAGTAAGTAGTCTCAAGACTCAAGACTCAAATCGTCTTCCCAAAGAACGTCGGGTCCCGATCGAGCTGCGCCTCGACCCACACAGGGAAGCGGTTGTAGTCCATGTACTCGGGCCTGATCTGGCGGTTCGTGTACTTGAGCCACCGCAGGATGCCGCTGTCCATGTCGCCGTCGC
This sequence comes from Ophioceras dolichostomum, assembly GCA_003049485.1. Classification (NCBI taxonomy): domain Eukaryota; kingdom Fungi; phylum Ascomycota; class Sordariomycetes; order Magnaporthales; family Ophioceraceae; genus Ophioceras; species Ophioceras dolichostomum. The sequence continues at coordinate 42,280 of PYST01000299.1, read as the reverse complement.
GCGAGCGCTGCATCGGCTTGGACACCTTCACCTCGACCTCGGTGATCATGGTCATGATCTTCTTGAGTGAGATCCAGTGGGCTGCGAGGAGCAGGAAGACCTGGCTTTCGGGGTCCACCACGGCCCGGAACTTCTCGTGCGGGATCTGCATCCACCAGCCGTAGTGCTTCGATATGGCTTTGTAGGCTATGTATAGGCGGGTGTAATTCTAAGTTAACCGGAGGTTCGGGGGGAAAGTCTGTAAAGCATAGTCTGTCTCGGGTTAACGAACCTCCCATGGATGACACGTAGAGCTCCTCAGCAATGTCAAGTATGAGTCTGTAGTAAGTCTGCGCCGTGGAGTCGCCGAAGCACAGCGGCTCAAGTCCTCGGAGGGACTGGGTGGCGGCGTCCACCCAGGCGCGGTTGAGCAGCGGCAGCTTCTCCATGTGCGGGCGCAGGAGGTCCATCTGGTCCTCGCCGATGAAGTCGTGGAAGATGAACTTGGCGCCCTTGATGTACATGTTGAGCGCGACGATGATGATGCCGCGCACGAAGCACATGTACTCGCTCATGCCGTCGGCCAGCATGACCGACTGGAACGTCAGCGCGTAGCACGTCGCCATCAGCGCGTTGCCCTGGTCCGAAAACGTGTCGGTCGACTTGGGGATGTCTGCCAGCGCCTTCTTGACCGCCTTGATGGCCTTGAGCCGGTGCGACATCGCCGCCGTCACCAAGCTGGGGTCATGCCGCATTAGGTCTGACGCCGCCAAGCCGAGGACGGCGTGCATGAGGTACTCGTGCTGCGTTCTCGTTTCTTGTAAGCCATGAATTACCCCGAGCCGGCTTTCGGCCTGCTGCTGCTGCCACGCGTAGCCAAGGAGGGCATGGTTACTCACGTTCTGAGACAGGCATGGTACCTCGTGAGTCCAGATACTGTGGTTTCCAATGGGCTGGTGAGGACTGCACTCCATCAGGAAGTGCTGGAAGAAGCGCATGTCCTGGAGGCTGAACAGCGGGATTTGATGTTGAGGCTATGAGTCCCGTCCAGTCAGTCAGAAAGCTGCTAGTCTCTTGTACATAGACTGATCTAAATGCCAATGAGACTTTTGCACACGAACCTGGTGGACGACCTGTGGTGCTTGGGGGTATTCGCATTTGAGCCCCGTCTTTACACAGTGGCCGCATGCCGGCCGGTTCTCTTGACACTGCGGAGATGCACGTCAGCAACAGATGAAAGGGGAGAGTTCCGGGGTTATTGGCAACTACTGCGAGTTCGGGGATCGTTTAATGTACACTGCCAGGCCGCACGGAAGTCGCATCCGGTAAATAGTGCATGGGAGGAATGCTCACCTTGATCCGACGCCTCTTGCAGTTGAAACAACCCCTCCTGCTCTTGGTGTGGCCTCTCCGCTCCAGCCTGCTCTTGGGCGGCGAGTTCCCGGAGCTGCTCGCGCCGCCGGAGTCGCTCGGGTTAGTGGTGGTGATGGGGGTCAGTGCCGTCGTCGAGGCTTCTCCCGAGGGCGTCGACATGTTGAAGAGGCCCTGGGGAGGTGTGGTGGACAGAGTATGTGACGACGGATTCGACGCCGGGCTTTCTGCGGCGAGGTATTCCTCCACTTCGTCGTCCTGCAGGAACACTCCATAGTCGAAGTCTGCTGGTCCCACGTCCAGCGAGAGCAGAGGAAGCATCTGGTGCTGAGGGAAGTCCATCGTGGGCGGCTTTACTCGCTAGGTCTACTATGAGCTGCCGGGCTTGCTGTCGTGCTGAGCGGAGAAGCGGAGTAGGTGGAGGATAGGAGAGCCTGCCAGCCTCACGCAAGCGAAGCGTTGTGAATGTGGATCTGGATCTCTTTATGGACGCGCCGCGATCTTGAATGCTTCTTTTAACACCGGGACATGTGAGACTTTTGAAAGAATGAAGTCGCCGCAATGAAGTGAGCAATCGATCAGGTTGTGTGGGGAAATAGACAAAATGTCATTTGAGGTGTGCCACCCGTCTCTCATTAGTGCATCGTTGAGATCCATGCTAGCTTGTCTCGAGCTTGTCCAGTTAGGGGCTTTGAGGTTGACGTAGTATACCAAGGGGCCAAGATGCCGGCAGGCGGGTGGCAGTGCCCAAAAATACTAGGTACCTAGGTAAGTACCTAGGTAGTAATCAATCATCGGCCAGCAGGAAGAGCAGAGAAGAATGCCCAGCAGTGTGCCAGAGCCGCTCAATCGGGCGGTCCTCGGTAAAGCATTGGTCAGATCGCCGGGTTCACGTTCCAGGGTCCTTCGTAGGTACTGCAACATCAAAAAACCATCAGTCCCCTTCTGTTCGAGAGCACCTCAAAGGAGGAGTTCTGTTTCCCGCCCCTAGATGGAGGTCATTCTGATGAATCTAAGGGGGAGTTCAAGTCGTGCCTCCCTCCTCTTCGGACGACCTTCTGTTCCTCACGCTCAACCGCGTTGAATTATTCGGCCCGGAATGGACCAAGAAATTGGTGTGCGATGAGACCTCGCGAGTGGTTTTGAAGTTCGCCGCTGTAGCGGTGCGTGAGCTGCGAGCCAAGATCCCCCAGACGGGTAATTATTTGGTCCGAAAAAGTGCGGCGTGGCGGTGCCGTGAAGCCGGCTGGTACTACAAACGATGTGAAATGTATTCCGTCCGTACCGGTCTCTTCTCACGCGTCGGGCGACACAACACCACCGGGAGAAGCGGATGAGGTGATGGGTGATCAGCCCTGTGAGGCGGATACGCCTATTGGTAGACTCACGAGATGCTAGAAACGCTTGGGAGGGCTAGCGGGCGGCATATTGTTGCCGTTCAGAGATCCTTGGGTCTTTATTGAGAGGTGAACCAATGGGCCAACAAATCTCAATGCGCGACGTGACATCCAGAGAGAGTCCTAAGTCTGAAGCCTTCTTTTTCCCCCGTACCTACAGCAATTTGATTCGCGTTTCCACAGAGTTCAGCTCGCCCTATGTGTAACCCGACTGTCCTTTTTCCAACCCCTTCCCATGGGCGGAATCCCGCCCTTCCGTAGGTTGTGTTCCCCTCCTGTGTTCGTTCTTGCTGACTTGCTGACCTCCTGTATCTCTTTTCTCCCACTCACCCGGCGCCACCCGATTTGAGGCGCCGATCCGTTCCCGCTGCCGATGGTGGCGGGAGCACAGACCCTTCCTTTGGCTGCCGTGGGGTTCCGCAAGGTTGGTCGGACCCGAATAGCCATCTAAGAAACTGGGCAGGATTCGGAAGGATCGGGCTCGAGGCCAGCCTTGCGGGCGAATATCAAAATCCTGCGACGTTCGCGAGACACACCACCATGCTGGATGCAGCACCTGGTGGGTGACGAGCTGTGCGATGCTCCCCACAAGTACAAGAGCCGACCCGGTCAAAAATACCCGGGACTGAGGGACACGGGAGAGGTTGCCGACAGAGGATTCCCATATTAGATCCTCTCACAGGTCGCGTTAGTATTTAGGCGCGATGGAGTCAGCTTTCTAGACCTCTCACACACACGTGTGCGAGTCGAGAGATTTCCAGGTCAAAAATGCCAGAACGGAACAACTGAGAGGGAAAACTGGTTGCGGCCCTTGCAGAGACCCGGCAAAGTGTTGAAGGTCGAAAGAAGCGTCGAGAAGCTTGGCACGAGAGAGTCAAATCAATTTAATTGGCCTGCCGAGACTCCCTAGTCCGATCAGTTTCCACGACTCGGGGCACTCCCAGCAACAAAGAAGGCAAGGCAAGCACTTCCTAATTATCACAGGGAAGTCTGTTTTTCGTTGATCGACACGGATGATCCGCTTTGCTCCATGGTATTCAAACCCTCCTGTCCACTGTTGTGGCGATTTGAGCGGACGGGCCTGGACCCAGAATGTGACTGACTAGCGCCAAGCTGTGCTTCTCAGGGGCATGCACATCTTTGACGCAACACTCTGGAGTCTGGACGTCCGTGGACCAATCCATGAAAGGCCGCGACGAGCGGTGAAAACACGCATCGACACAATAGGAAATACATACAAGACACGTCAAGTGAAGCAGAAGAAACAGGCAAAAACAAAACGCAGCGAGATATTGACAGCAACATATTGCCAATAACGACGAAAATGGAGGGACCAGAAATTCGGCAGAACGAAACCGATCTTTGTTGATCATCCCAAGCTTGGCATTCTCTTTGGGACGTGTTGGGCTGATTTTCGCCAGGGATGTTTTTTTTTCTGGTCTTTGCTGGTCGGGTCAGGGGTAAAAAGGTTGCGTGTGCTGGCGGTGCTGGCGCTCCCGTGGCGGCGGCAAGTAATTTCGCTTCGCTTCACCACTCCGAAGAGGGGGAGGGGTAGCAGAGTCGATGGGTGCGGGGTTTCGGACTTCCTCCATCAACCACGTCAGAATGTCTTAGAAAGAAATTCAAAGAGGCCTGTGGCAACTCGCAAGCCGTGACTTGTTGGATGTTCGGCGACTGCTGTGGACTGGTGGTGGGCTGGGATTCCTGGCCTCGTCGTCGCAGGCGACATGCTGGCAAACAGCTGCATCAGCGGAGCAAGTGACCGGCGACCGGCGACGTGGACCCAATCGTTTAGAGACCATGTTTGTCAACGTAAAACTCGGCCAGATGCGGAACAGGCAAACAGCAGTGGTGATGAAGCGGAGGACTGCCGGAATGAGGGAGTGAGGCAGAGCAACGCTCGGAGAGTGAACATCTCCTTTTGGGATGTTGCTTTCTCTCTCGCTCGCACTCTCACTGCAGAGGTCATGTCAGCCAGCGGCGTCCAAATCCCGGTTGATCCTGCCAGTGAGACGCAAACTTAGCACCTTGAAGCGTCGGCTTTCTTGTTTTTCATTTTGAGATCACATCCTTTTAGTATGTACCATCGGGCGCCGTGCCTTGCTCCCACAGGAACGCTCTGCCGTGCTCACATCACACGGCATGTGCCCAACTCAGCAGAAAAAAGGCAGCAAAAAGCCAACAGTATGGGGAGCCTGAAACCCCCCCTTTTAATTACCTTTTGCTCCCTCGTGCCTCCATCTGTTGTGCTTCTATCATTCTTCGCCTAGTGGTGCCGTGCTTCTTGATGATGGGACTCTGGCGGCTCGCCGCCCCCTTTCCTTTTAGGGGCCCGTTCGAACGGGTGACTGTGGAGAGAGTAGAAAGACAAGGGCGGCTTGGTCGATGAATCAGCTCGCACATCTGTGAAAAAAATTCTTTCGAAAGCGACTGATGATACTCAGACAGGTGGTCGGCGGGCGGCTGGTAAGGGTGGGCCTGAGACCTTACTGGGGTCCCTTTGTTGCTTCTTCGCCTCCCCGTTTCGATGCGGTTTTTCTTGTCGTTTTCTCTGGTTCCCTGTTCCCAGCAGCTTGGCACATCGCTAGCTCGTCCGAACATGTCCGGTCCACCGCATCCATTCTCGGAAGCGCTGGGCCGCTGGCGAGGGGGCTAGAAACGTGGCTTGCTCAGGTGCGGCAGCTGAGAAAAGGAGGGCGGGCTGTTCGGGCTGCTTTTGACGCTCCTTTGGGCAACCAGTTTGCCTCCTTGCCTCTTGCCTCCCTCTTTGCTTGACTCCCTGACTCGGCCCTGACTCCCCGTCCCCTTGGTGCTCTGCCTGCTGTTTTCCCGTTTCTCAACGATTCCGGCCCCCGCGAGTCGGTTGTGTCGACGGCGTCGACATGTCGATATGTCGATGTGTCGATCTGTTAAGTTGGTCTGCTCCACCATCAGTAGTGGTATTAGTGACCAGTGATCCTCTTTCCGCTCCATCGCTTCTTCCTCTTGCGTGGTTTTCGGGTTCCTTCCACGCGGCACAGCCCACAATTTTATCCGGTCGTACCTGAGATATTCTGTGCCGACCAGGAACCAGAAAAGAGTCTCCTCATGATTGGCCGGTTGCCCCTCCGTACCTGCATCCTCCTGCAGGCACACACACCCACCCCTTGGCTCTTTCCCATTTTCGTCGACCTCACACCCCTTCGCCGCCGCTCCAGGCCGACCTGAATCCAGGATCCACAACGGCGTCCCGCTGGCTAGCCCCCTCAGGCTTTCAGGTTTCCCCTCTCTCGAACGGTCGCTGGCTGGCTGACCTTACTGTGCCTGACTGGAGGAGTGCTGTCGTCCCATGTGTCCTCCCATCCCATCTCCAGATATTAAAAATCCCCTCCCCCACACAACACAGCCTTCCTTCGGCTTCTCTCTTTTTTCCTTTCCCACCCTCTTTTGCCTTCACCCTTCTTCGTCTTCGTCGTTTTGAAAACGCGCGGTCGCCAGCTTCGACCCTTCACCTCGTCAACCGACTCCCCCACCTGTCTTTGATCAGATACGCATCACTCCTTTTGCGTCTTTGATAGACCGCCCTTCATTTTTATTCTGACCTGTATTGGTTGTCGCCGTTTCGACCGCACCCAATCATCACTACTCCTGTAGAGAGAGACTCGATCTACGGCAACGGTTTTGGCCTACATTCACTCTTTTCTTCTGCTGACGATATCGCTATCGATTCACCTTTCTTTCCTTTATTTTTTCCGCTGGCGTCACAGCATCACTCATTGGAGAGGGTGGAAATCTCATATTTCCGGAAAAGGCAACATCCCACAACACCACCAAAGAACCAGCACAAAGCAACCTACCTCTCACTACCGGGACGAACAAAGCATTGACGCATCCCGTCGTCTTGTCGTTCTCGTTCTCGCCAATAAGAACGTAGCGTCGCCTGTCCGCGTATCTTGATCTTGCTTGAGATCTTCGATTCGACATCGCCACAGCGACAAGATAACAGAACCTCAAAATAAAAACCCTGGTCAAGATGTTTACCAAGAAGCCCATCATTGTTCTGGCCTCGGCCTTGCTGGCCGCTGAAGCCATCGCCGTCAACATGCACCGGCACGCTCATCAGCACCTCCACGACAAGCGGGCGCTCGTGTATGGGCATACCGAGGTGATTGTCCACACCGAGTGGGTCACCGTCACCGTCTACGACGACGAAGTCACCCCCACCTCGTCGTCGGATGCCGTTTTCAAGGCCACGCCTACGACGACGAGCACTTCTAGCAGCTCTACCTCGAGCTCGAGCTCTAGCTCCTCGACTCCTCCTGTAGTCCAAGAGACTCCTACAAAGAAGACTAAGACCGCTCGCCCCACCGTCAGTCCCATCGAGGAGACTAAGCCGACGACCACCGCGGCCCCCAAGAACGAGGAGGTCCACGCCAAGCCCACCACGACCAGCACCCCACCGGCCGCCACCTCGGCACCCCCTCCGACAAGCGGCGGAAGCAGTGGCTCCAAGCGTGGTGTGGCTTACAACTCCGCCGAGCTCGCCGCTTCGTTCTTCGGCTCGGGCACACACTGCAGCTGGGCCTACAACTGGGGCCAGACGCGCGACGGCCTCAGCTCCAGCGTCGAGTACGTACCCATGCTCTGGGGCCCGATCCAAGTCCACACTGCGAACTGGGCCAAGAACGCAGAGACTGCCATCTCGGGTGGCTCCAAGAACTTCCTGTCGTTCAACGAGTGCGACATTGGCAGCCAATGCAACATGGATGCCGGCTCGGCCGCGGCGGCGCATATCAAGTACATGAACCCTTACTCGGGCCGTGTCCGCATCGGCTCCCCCGCCGTCTCCAACAGCAACATCGGCGGCCAGGGTCTGGACTGGCTCAAGTCGTGGATCTCTGCCTGCAACGGCCAGTGCGCCTTCGACTTCTGCGCCATCCACTGGTACTCGCCCGCGGACCCGCAGCAGTTCCTCACCCACATGAAGAACGCGTACGCGGTCTGCGGCAAGCCGATCTGGATCACTGAGTTCAAGCCTATCGACGGCGATGCCAGCGCCTTCCTCTCGTCGGTCATGGCCTCAATGGATAGCTCCGAGTTCGGCTTCATCGAGCGGTATGCGTACTTCATGGCTTCCTCGGGCGAAATGCTCAGCGGGACCTCACTCAACGCCGTGGGCAACACTTTCGCCTACTCTTGAGCAAACCAACCTTTTCAGGTTCCGGCCGTCATGTGACGGCATCATCTTTTTTCTCTTCGCCTTCTTCATTTTAGTTGCCCTCGACGCAACTCAAATACCCTTCTTTTCGTTCGCTGTATCACAATAGCACTAGGGAATAACAGGATTTTTCTTTTCATTCTCGGGACGGTCTCACGATGGCTTTTTTTTTTCATGAATGTCCGGCAGGACAAGGAGGGGGCGTCCTACTTATTATTCATGTATATATACACAAACACTTCTTTTTTGGCGCTAGGAGGCTTTCCGGATTTCCGGTCTTGCGGCTAGCAGGAAAGGATTTCTGGACAGTTTCTTGTTTCTTCTTCACTCGCTTCATCTACCCTTTACCTTTCTCTACACTCGTTTGGGATATTTTTATCTTCATGCGGCCGGGGTTCTGATCGTGGCGCCACTCGACGACCCCCTAACAAAAGAGACCGCTTTCGCTTTTATGCAATGTATTTGTAACGGTATTCAAGTGGACATGGCGTGGCAATAGAAAAAGGGGAATACCGTATACGATCGAAAACATCATCCCGCGGCGTTCCAATATAAGGCAGGCGGAGAGTACGGATAGAGATTTTCACGAGCCATCCACCGAAAAAGTAACGGACACCCCGTATACCGCATACGGAACACAACATCCATTGCCAGTGCCTTCTTTTTATGACAGACTCTCTTGACTTTCGTCGCTTTCGTATTTTGGATCCACCACCCGCGCCGTTGGAGGAGAGAACTAACATCGTTAGCCTCATGATGACGGCTTCTCTCCCGCTAGTTTGAAGTCGATCTACGATAGGGACGCGCGTCGACCAACTGTCCGTCGGTTTCCACCTACCGTCTGTGCTTTTGATGGCTTGCCCGCGCTGTGGAATGAAAACAATACTGGTAGGCAGGGAGGGATGAGTGTAGTTTTGAGGGAGAGAGAAATGAAAGATCGGCAAGGCAAGGCAGTGTTTGAGTGAACTGGAGGGATGTAGATATTAAGAAAAGGGGCTCGGAGATTCGTAGCCTCCCCTCCTGCCCCTGGAGGCGATTCCTACATGGACTGTCTTAACTGCGCTATTCTGGCCCTTTGCTCGATAGTCAAGCGCAGATCGACACTGAAGGGAGGTTAGATGCCGAGATCCGGGTCTTCTCTTCACTCCACCTCTTCCATCCTCCCAAACCCGTCTAGTCCATACACACACACACACACACACAGACACACTTACACACGAAGTAGTCGAGGTAGATTAGAGGCGAAAGGGGGATCAAAAGCAGTAGATAATTCTCATCGAATTCTTTTTTTCAAAAGAAGAAAGGGGGAAGGGCGGGATGCAAAAGCAGACTAGCGACCTCGCAAACCAGACTGCATCAGGTCTCGTCTGACAAGCCATCCCTTGAGTAGACTATACGCCAAATCCAAGCCGCCCGTTTTTGATAACCCTCAGCCAATTCCCGTTCCCGCTCTCCGCCAAACCATACGTACCGGCTGGCGTACGTCCGACCCAACCAGCCACCCAGCCATCCGGCCATCCCTCCATCTCATCCCACTCCTCCCCTTTCCGTCGTACGGGGTCGCTGGCCTCAAAGCCGCACCCACAGCCCAACTCGTAGTAGTTAGTAGTCGTAGTCGATGATATCCCGACCAAACGATATTTACATACAGAAATATCTGTGACGGACAGACACAACAACAAGAACACGCAAACAGGCCTAGCCCTAACGCATCCAAGCAGAGGAAGAATAGAGAAAAAGAGAGAAAAAAGTTCTCCGAAGAAAGCAGGGAGAAAAAGACAAGAGAAAGAAGAGCATCGCGAATGCACGATCTTAACCCCTAGAGAAAAACGAACCCAAGAGGTCTCGTGTTGTACGTCTGGCAAGAGGGGGGAGTATCTCAAGCAGCGGAAAAGACAGTCGACAGACCTCCACCTGCCAGCTTCCTAGGGTGGGGCACTGTGAGCAAGCGCCAACGCCGCCACGGTAAGCTCGCAGCCGAGGCTAGTCGAGGCGAGTAGTAATGGAAGTAGTAGTAGGTAGGTAGTTCGTCGTAGTACTACTGATAGAATAGATGTAATTTATACCCGCGCTACCCAGGTAGGCTGCGCAGCTAGTGGGCGAGCAGAGCAGCCCAAGTGCAAAGCCGTCCCATCGGCAGAAGGAAGGTTTCATGAAGAGCCGTTCATTTTACCCGCGTCGGGATCAGGGAACGAGAAGCCCGGCGGGAAGACAGGCATGCCGTTGGGGCCGGCGGTGATGCCAAAGCCGAAGTCTGTGGAGGAATGAGTCGCGTCGTCGTCGCGGTCATTGCTGCTACCACCACCACCACCCCTACGCCGACCCTCATCGCGACCGCCGCCGCCGCCGCCGCCCCGACTGCGACGGCCGCCTCTGTCGCCGCCACTGAAGGAGCTTCCGCGCTGGTGGTGGTGCTGATGCTGGCTGCCACCACCACCACCGCCGCCGCCGCTGCTGCCCGGTCCGTCGCCGCCGCCGTCCTCGCGGTGCGAGGATTTCGGCCCGTGCACGCCTCCGCGGTCGGTCTGCATACGTCGGCTGATGGCTTTAGAAGACACGCCGGCGCCGATCTCGATGTCGGGCTCCTCGATCACCATGCCCGACGCGATGGGCCTGCCGTCCGTGCCGCCGTACGGGGCCGTGACCAGCCACTTGCGGTCGGCGTCGGTGAGGCGGTGGATGGGCACGACGCTGATGCCGGCCTGGTAGTCGCTGCAGTCCCTGGGCCCGAAGCCGACGCCCCATCTAGTCCTCAGCTGGTGGTGCTCCGTGTTGCGCGTGTCCGCCATGGCCTCCTTTGCCAGGGCCGCGTCCTTGCGCGTGTACATCTTGACGAAGGCGTGGCGCTTCTCCCTGTTGACGATGCAGCTCTGCACCTCGCCGAAGCGCGAGAAGATGCTCCGCAGCTCGCTCTCGGGATACGTGACGCCTCCGACGAATAGTGTCCGGCTCAGAACTGTTACAAAGAAGCGTTCGGTTAGTCATGTTTTCTATGGTGGACAGAGCGAACTAGGATGAGAAGTGATGGGGTGTGACGAGTAGAACAGATGAGGAGGGAGAGGCAGAGGAGAGAAAGGAGAGAGGGGAACGTACCTCGTATGCTGCCCTCAGGCAACGACCGGTCATACTCCAAGAACCGTTCTGGCGAGCGGGCGGGGCGGTCTTGATCATGTGGCGAGCGCTGGCGGTATTCCGAGCGTGGGCCCCTGCCGCGGTCCCGTTCGCGGTCATCGAGCCGGCCTCGGCCGACATCACCGCCGTTGGAACCTCGGCCGCCGAATCCTCGGTCGCGATCTCGGTCGCGATCTCTATCCCTATCCCGGTCGTTGCTGTCACGGCCTCGTGGGGAGCGGCGGGAGTCCCAGTGGCGGCCGGGGGACCGTGAGCGGGATCGTCCTCGCGCTCGGTTGTTGGGCGACCGGGGGTTGGCATCCCTATCGTGGTCCCAGTCACGTGATTCGCCGTTGGATCGACCCGCGTTCCAGCCACCAGCGTTTGCACTCCCGTTGTTGGCGTTGCCGTTGCTGGCACCATTGCTGGCACCGTTGCTGGCGCCGCTGGCCCCATAGCCGCCAAAGCCATTGCTGTTGACCTGGCCAGCCGCTGGATATTGTATAGCAGGAGCAGCACTGTTGCTATTGGCACTCATGCTCTGCACTATAGTTGTGATCAATTCGGGCGCGAAACCCTGGGCGAGCAGGGCCTGGATGACGGCCACTTGCTGTTGCACATCTGACTGTTGCGGTTGTTGAGGCGGAGCGGGGCTCAGGTTGGGTGCAGCGCCGAAGCCATTACTGGCGGCGGCAAACACAGCTGCCAAAGGAGACTGCGTGGGCGGCAGAACCTGACCAGCCCCGGTCCCTACCGCGGCTGGGAACTGAAATTGTGGAGGGAGCTGGAACGGCAATCCTCCTGGCATTACAGGCTGTGCTTGTGCAGCAGCGGCCGCCGGTGCCGGGGCCGCTGGTTGTGGCTGGCCATAGAACGGCAGCCCAAGCGAGGCGGCCGTAGCCGGAGTCTGGGCCTGGGCCTGGGCCTGGGCCTGGGCCTGCTGGTGCTGCTGCGCTAGAGCAGCTAGGGCCGGAGGCAAGATACTGCTACTTGGTGGTTGTCCAGATGAAGTCAAGAACGGGGCGGCAGCAGGAGCAGCAGGAACAGCGGGAGCAGCGGGAGTAGCGGGAGCAGCAGGCGCGGCAGGTGCGTGAATACTAGGATTACTGGACGCCGCCGAAGCGCTCTGGCGAGCTATGTTTGCCAGGGTCTCCAAGATGTTGTTTGGCACCGACGCAGCGGGCGCCGGTCTAGTCAGGTTGTTTTTGTTGCTGCTGTTCATCAGTGCCGCGATTGCGCCTAGCGGTGGGCTGCCCGGTGGCGTGGTGGATTGGTCTGTAGTCGCGCAGTTATAGATGTTAGAAGATAATGGCTTGGTGATGTTGTTGTTGTTACTGCTGCGTTCATCGTTTTGGATGGTTGGCGACATACTCGATGAGGAGGGGGCGTTCAATCTCGCCTTCCATCCCTCAATTAGTGTGGTGGGGAAGGTTTGTCCCTTCTCCCAGATGTCGACGAGTTTGCGGATCTTCTCCTACAATCAACAATCAAATAAAAACGTGAGTATCCTGTCCTCTTCACAACATGCGTGCGAAACCATGGGCCTAGACAATGAACAATACGCGGCCGACGCGGTCATTTGGCCGGTCCCTGCCCCTGCTCCTGTTTGCTGCGTGCCATCTGCTCGCGGACATAGAGAGGGAAGACACCGAGACAAAGAGGCGCTCGGCAGAGTGCCAGTATGTATCGGTCGTCTTTGTCTTGTGTAGGACGAGACTGGGACTTGCAAGGCTGCTAGATAGAGCCTCGAGTGAGGACTAAAGCTAGCATCCGCAATCACCTCGCTGTGACTACGAGCTGCGTTGCCTTGCTTTGCTCGGCCAGTGACTAGCGCTGGCCGATTGGCCATGGTGATGTGCATATCATGTCTTTGTTGGTTGCATTTGTTTGTCTTGCGGTGCGTACCTTTTGATCAGCCGGGGCAGTTGACAGAATGTCGCTCATGAACAAAGGCATCAGTTCTGTCACTCTATGGACTCCGGCGGCGAACGAGCCGTCCGCCGCGGCGCTGTTGATGGTTTGGCTTTGTTGCTTGGCCTGCTCCATCCACTTCCGGGTTACAGAGTCTACGACGTAGAGCACACCGAGCTTATGGGACCCGTCGGTGCGCTTGAAGTGCGTGAAGATTTTCTGGATCAGAACTGATTCGGACTGTTGTTGTTTGTCGAGTTTCGTGAGCATTAGCAGGGAACCCACAATGGCACAAACGGCACGCTGCCGAAAAGAGAAGAAAAGGAATGAGAACCGCACGGGATCCAAAGCGCCAGGAAACATACCTGAATGTTAGCCACGCAGAGGCCGGTGATATCTTTGATCCGTGATCCAGAGACGCCTGGAGGTTTGAGGGCCTGCATAGCCAGCAAGCCGGACTCCAGCTCCGCTACAGGCGACGACGACGCCATCTTTCAGGTACGTTCTCAACAACCAACGAAACGATCGATGCTTTCTGAGCCCTCAAGAATGGATGATGATGGGGGATTGGTACGGGTGATGGGTTTGATGTTTCTGCTGTCTTGAGTCTCGACAGAGTTGATCGGCGTCTGGCTATTTAAACCGAGCAAGAGGGAGTCATGCGGTGGCAGATAGCAGGGTGTTGTTTTGTGGTTTGTTTCTCGCAGAGACCAGATTGAGGCAGCGTGGACCACCTGCTCAGAGTTTATAGGTACGCCACGCTAGAAGAGAGTTGAGAAAAATCAAACCCTTCTTTCTCGATGCCTCCAGCCTCTATCCAGTGGCTCAGATCGTCTTTGTGAATACGGTCAGGTTCAGAGGGTCGTCATTCCTTGTACGCCACAGCAAAGGGCGCCGACGATGACAGCGATTGTTATAGCGATTACGGACGTCCTGTTACTTGATTGAAGGTCGATGATTTTCGTTCTTCGATCAAGAGATGTTGGTTGTGAGCCGCGACAGGAAATGGCGGTCTTCTCGCCAGGCCAAACTGAATGAAAACTGCCCTCGAGTCTTGCCACCCTCCAATATGTCAAAGCAGATCAATCCGGCCCCCGGACCGGTCGGAGATGAAAGATTTACTTCGCGCGCCGTCGGTTTGACTTCCGAGGCCTGCTCGCTTGATTTTCGTCGGCAACGCCAGTTACAGGAACACTCTGTTGAGGGCGTGGGGAGATGAGAAGAAAAAAACTCTTGGATTGATTGAACATGCTCAGTGAAAATTTGGGGTGCGGCGGCGATTTAAAGAGGGCTGGGACGAGGCGCTGCGGCACGTGGCCACAGCAGAGGGGCTCACAGTGTGTGTTTTATTAGCACTGTTTCGGACACTGTCTCATGAATTCCAGGGTGGCTGATGACCACGACTCTGCTTCGGAAGTCAACTGTATCTTACAATCGCGATGGCCTCGTCGGGGGCTTCCCAAGCTTATAGAACTACCAAGTCAGCTCCGTAAGCCTTTTAGAGCAGTAGGTAGGCATTTAAGGAGAGAGCAAACGACGGGCTTTTTTGCCAGACTGCAACCTGAGGTTAAGTGCACGCAAGTAAAAGGACTAGCCTTTGGATGAGGTACGTTCTTTCCAGACTCTTGAAGAGCAACAGTAAAACCTGACGTCAGCTGAGTGCCAGTGGAGGAGGTCCAGCGTCTCGATGAGCTCCGAAGGTGGGAGCCTTTGGTCCCTTTTGGATGCTGTGTATGCAGTCTTCGGGGCTCCTCCTTCCCCCTTCCTCGCTTCTCCCTCGCCTGCATTGATAAACATACGACTTCGACGCAACTGTGGGAGTCTTCCCAGCTTCTTTTCACCCGGCTCGAGGAACAACCAATTGGATAAGTAGAGGCAAGAGCTGTGGAGGCAAGAGCTTGGTATTTGCGGAGAACTGAGGAGAAAGGCGGGAAGTGCACATCGGCATGTCGACACAACCAGCACTGTTGCTCGGTTTCTTCAATTCATACGGAATATCCATGGCAATTTTGCTCCAAATCGATGTCCAGTGGTCTGACTTCAAGTCTCTCTTTGCCTGCGTTGTCGTAGCGATGGCACCTTGAATCCTTCTGGAGTCGGGTTGACGGTGCTCTGCTGGAGCTAGGTCTCTGTTGGGGAAGGATCCCGGCATCGCACAGACGCCAAACCCGCAGCGATCCCGACGAATTGTCCGCAGAAGCCGCTAAACATGCTGGTTGCAGGGGCTGAGGGGCACTAAACCGGACCCCCAGACCGATTGAATCTCATCCCGGCAGCGCTGGATGTGGATGGAGCTGCGTTTTTTTTTTTTATCCAGCTCTCGAAATTTCCAAGATCTCTCGGGGACCCCCACGAACTCTTCCTTCTAAGCATCATTCTCCTCTCTCCGAGACCCTCTACCCAATCCCAAGCAGCACACCTTGCGTACCGTGTCGCCGTTTCCATCTCAAAGAAACTACCTCTAGAGCAATTCTCTTATCACAATGGCCTCCGCGATGCGCATCAGCTCTGCTGCGCTGAGGGTCTCGGCCCGAGCTCCCTTTATCGCGCGCAACACTGCCTTCACCGGCCTGCGATGCTACTCCGCGAAGACCCAGGTGTGTTCAACCAAGGCCTGATTACGCGTAGTCGAGCTCTGCTTGAGTGTGAGCGAGCTACTGACCGTTAGCTGTAGACATTGAAAGAGCGTTTTGCGGAGATTCTGCCCGAAAAGATTGAGCAGATCAAGGCGCTGCGCAAGTAAGCTGGCCTCTCTTTCCTCTCCCACGATGGCTTCTCGCGTACAAGACACGCACTACGCAGTCAACCGATAGCTAATCCTTATTATTATCTTCCATGCAGAGAGCACGGCTCCAAAGTTGTCGACAAGGTCACGCTTGACCAGGTTTACGGTGGTGCTCGAGGCATCAAGTGCCTCGTTTGGGAGGGTTCGGTTCTGGACTCGGAGGAGGGCATCCGCTTCCGTGGCAAGACCATCCCGGAATGCCAAGAGCTTCTACCCAAGGCTCCGGGCGGCAAGGAGCCCCTGCCTGAGGGTAAGGATAATCCGTACAATCCGCACAGTCCGCGCCTTCGGGCAACTCGATTTCCCCAGGGCTCGAGGAGTGGCCGTGTGAATTCGCGTCTAACCTGAGTCTCGCTTTCCTTGATAGGTCTCTTCTGGCTTCTCCTCACTGGCGAGGTCCCTTCCGAGGCGCAGGTTCGCGCGCTGTCCGCCGAGTGGGCTGCTCGTTCAGATGTCCCCAAGTTCGTTGAGGAGCTGATCGACCGCTGCCCGAGCGACCTGCACCCCATGGCCCAGTTCTCGCTCGCCGTCACCGCCCTCGAGCAGACTTCGTCGTTCGCCAAGGCGTACGCCAAAGGCATGAACAAGAAGGACTACTGGGGCTACACCTTCGAGGACTCGATGGACTTGATTGCTAAGCTGCCCACCATTGCTGCTCGCATCTACCAGAACGTCTTCAAGGGCGGCAAGGTTGCGCCGGTGCAGAAGGACAAGGACTACGGCTTCAACTTCGCCAACCAGCTGGGCTTTGGTGGTAATGCGGACTTCGTTGAGCTGCTGCGCCTGTACCTGACCATCCATACCGACCACGAGGGTGGCAATGTCAGCGCCCACACCACCCACCTGGTTGGCAGCGCCCTGAGCTCGCCTTTCCTGTCCCTGGCCGCCGGTCTGAATGGTCTGGCTGGCCCTCTGCACGGCCTGGCTAACCAGGAGGTGCTGAACTGGCTTACCGAGATGAAGAAGGCCATCGGCGACGACTTGAGCGACAAGGCCATCACCGACTACCTGTGGTCTACCCTGAATGCTGGCCGCGTCGTTCCTGGCTATGGCCACGCTGTCCTGCGCAAGACTGACCCCCGCTACATGGCGCAGCGCAAGTTCGCTCAGGGTGAGTATTTGCTGTTGTAAGCCCTCCTGGAACATTGCCGGCAGCATGCTAATACCTGCGGCCTCCATACAGAGAAAATGCCCGAGGACCCCATGTTCAAGCTCGTCAGCCAGGTCTACAAGATCGCGCCCGTCGTCCTGACGGAGCACGGCAAGACCAAGAACCCGTACCCCAACGTCGATGCACACTCCGGTGTTCTCCTGCAGTACTACGGCCTGACGGAGGCCAACTACTACACCGTCCTGTTCGGTGTCTCCCGCGCCATTGGTGTCCTTCCTCAGCTCATCATTGACCGCGCTTTCGGTGCCCCCATTGAGAGGTGCGTTCACCTTGCTCCCCCGCCCTGTTCGTCGCGACTTGATCACCGTTACAATACTAACAACTATCATGCAAATAGGCCCAAGTCCTTCTCGACCGAGAAGTGGATCGAGATTGCGAACAAGGCCTAAACAGGACCTAAATCGGAGAGGCTAACGAGCTCGGCATACGGAGCAGAGCAGTGCTTCTTAAGTGGAGTTGTATTTTACACCAGCTTCACCCCGAGCATAATGCAAAATGGGAAGGGTTATGTCAAAATGATCGGGTTATAGAATTGGGAAATCAGCTCGAGCGAGGTCTGAAGGAGTGTAACGGGGCACTATTATTGTGTGGGATTCTAGACCTTTCTGCGCGATACCAAGTCCAAATTGCACTTGTACAATACCATCCATCATATCAATTTACTAGGACGTTTCCTTTGTCTTATCTACTCTCTCTGATAGTGATGCTTGTTCACTGTTCTGTCAGACAGAATGCGATGGCTGCAATGCCGTGATGCTGGTTACCTGTGATGAACGTCTGGATTCGAGCTACCTGTCGGATCCAGTCGGCGCAGTCAAACGAGCACGGGAAACCTCGAAGCGACGAGACGCACGACACGGGCGTCATGTTCTGCTTACGCCTAAATAGTCGTCTGGTCCTGTGCCACTTCGTATGCGCTCGATCCGTCCCTCTCCGAACAAAACCAGCCTCCGATGGCGGCGGATGTGAGACGGATTGATGACAGCAGCACTGGGCAAAGCCGTTCGCCGGAGGCATCCCGTTGATCCCATCTGAGCTGAGCTCCAGTGCTTTGAGGATTTTCCCCAAGCCTTGTCCGTTGAGCTGGCTTGTTGGCACCCTGGCTGCCCACATCGGTCGTCCCGCCTCCCAATAAAAATGCGTTGAGCGATAAGAAACTGCAGTGAACTATCAGAGGGCGTGCAGCTGGATTGTTGAGTTCAGTGGCTCACTGCGCTGGGCCCTGTGCCTAGCCCAGCCAAGATTAGGGGCTGGTTGGTGGTCCGCGCTCCTGACCAGAAAAAGAAAAGTCTCATGGATCGATGAGCAGACAGAACAAAACCAGTCCGACCTCCACCGGGAATTGCATCATCCTCTTTGTTCGAAGGCATCGTATCAATCAATCAAAGGTGAGTTTGAACGTACCCTCCTCCTCAATAGGTACCCAGGTGCTCCGCACCCTCGGAAGCTCCCGCGGGCTAGTCACACAAAGATTCGGTTCCTCGACCTGGTATTCTCGGTAGCACGTGCCGGCGGAACGCACCTGCATCAGGAACGGTCGGCCACCTACACTGGCAAGCTGGGTTGGGTCCGAAGCACCACCTGTCGGACGTGCCAGCTTCAATCGGTGTCGTCAGCGAGGCGAAAAAAAAAATCTGCCCGTCCGTATCGGCGAACCGTCCTTGCTCCCAAAGCTGACGAAAACTTTGAATCGAGGCAGCAATTGACCCAAACCCGACGACCGGTCACCTTTAAAGCGCTTATACTACGCCAATTGCCTCAATTATTTCGATTTCGCAATTGTTTCCCTCGGCCCTCCCGAGTCCTGACACTTGAAAACACGACTCCGCTTAGAGCTCCGTGTACGAGTAGACCAAAACAAGAAATAGCGCAAACTCAAGTCAACAGAGCGCCCCTTTTGTTACGGCTCCACCCCCGCCCTCCTCTCTCATTAATCATCGCGAAGAAGCACCCTCTTGCCTTGGTCAGGCCCCCATAGTTTCCTCACCGCAGGAAACGCAGGATCGTCATACGTCGCCGCTATGTCTCCCGCCATCGCCGCCGCTTCCCCCTCGGGCCAGCTCTTGGAAAAGAAGCTAGAGAAGAAGCCGATCAAGTTCTCCAATCTGCTGCTGGGCGCCGGCCTCAACATGTTTGAGGTCACCACGCTGGGCCAGCCGCTCGAGGTCATCAAGACCACCATGGCTGCCCACCGAGGCGACGGCTTCGTGTCCGCGCTGGGCCGCATCTGGTCGCGTGGTGGTCCTCTCGGCTGTGAGTAAAACCTGGATGGAGCCCCGAGCCCCGAACCCCGATGCCCCGATCTTGGCCCCTCCCTCCCCTTCCCTCCCTCTTGCATGACCCCTTGCATGCCCGATCTTTCCTCGCCTGATCAGGGTCTGCTCATCGGGTCGTGTGCCGCCTCCGCCCGTAACCCACTCTGCCGTTTGTCCAACTCTATTGCTGACCCATGCTTCTTATCGTATCACCACAGTCTACCAGGGCCTCATCCCCTGGGCTTGGATCGAGGCCTCCACCAAGGGCGCGGTGCTGCTCTTCGTCGCGTCCGAGGCCGAGTACTATGCCCGGCTCATGGGCGCGTCCGAGTTCGGCGGCGGCATCATCGGCGGCGTGTCTGGCGGCGTGGTCCAGGCGTACGCGACCATGGGCTTCTGCACCTGCATGAAGACGGTCGAGATCACCAAGCACAAGATGTCGGCGGCGGGCCAGAAGGCGCCGGGAACCTGGGCCACCTTCATGGACATCTACCGCCGCGAGGGCATCCGGGGCATCAACAAGGGCGTCAACGCCGTCGCGATCCGCCAGATGACCAACTGGGGCTCGCGCTTCGGCCTGTCGCGCCTGGCCGAGCAGGGGATCCGCAAGGTCACGGGCAAGCAGCACGGCGAGAAGCTGTCGGCCTGGGAGAAGATCCTGGCGTCCGGCCTGGGCGGCGGCCTCAGCGCCTGGAACCAGCCCATCGAGGTCATCCGCGTCGAGATGCAGAGCAAGAAGGAGGACCCGAACCGCCCCAAGAAGATGACGGTGGGCAACACCTTCAAGTACATCTACCAGACCAACGGCCTTAAGGGCTTGTACCGCGGCGTCACCCCTCGTATCGGTCTAGGCGTCTGGCAGACCATCTGCATGGTTGCTATGGGAGACATGTAAGTCCTATCCTATAACTTCACCCCTGTCTGCTTTGAGGCCAGGGTGCCTTTCCTTGCCGATATCACCCTCCCTCGACGCCCCTTCTCCCAACCCAGGAGTCCTGGGAAGCCCTACAGTATTCCTCTAGTTTGCTCTCCAGGCCATCCAAGATCTCTTGGGGTTCCTTTCTAGGTTCCTTTCTGGGTTCCTTTCTGAGTTGCTCTCCAACCCTTCCGAGATCTTCTGAGCGTCCCTTTCTTGGGCTCCTCTTGTGGTGGCCTCCCTGGGATCCTCTTGTATTATTCTCGACTCGCTGGCGTTGCTAACCAACCACCTTGCAACTCTCTAGGGCCAAGACATATGTCGAGAATCTGACTGGTGACAAGGTTACCGCGAAGCATTAGATCGGCGTTCTCTGAGGGTTTTCGGGCTGTGGCATATTTTGCACTACCTGGTTCCGGAAATGGGTTCTTATAAACGCACTGTAGATGGAGATTCCTACATTAATATCTCTGTCCGTTGTTTTATTCATTATTCCTTTTATTGTTTTTGTTATTCTATCTGGCGCACCGCCGCATTTCCTTGTGCTTTCCGACCTCCCTACCTAGAGGTATATATCACTTTCTCGTTTTGCTGTTTTCTCGCGCCTGTTCTCTTCTTCAACTCGCTGTGCTTGCTGTCTATCTTAGACGAGGGTGCGCCCAGGAAATTTCTCTAAAGATATCCTTAGCTGATCATGTTACTCAGGGCGGAAGGGAACATTGATTCCATGGGTCACATAGACGGTATACAGTTGTCGCCTGGGCTCAGTTGTGTCGTTTGTCTTTCCCGACTTTTGAATCGTAAATGTCGCATCGTTCGTCTTGTGAGACACTTAAGGAAACATTCGTGACTCGTGATTCTCTGACATTCCGCGAGCTGCAGCTCGCCAACGTAAATTTCGTTTCTGGTGTTGACCGATACTCAGGCAGAGCTTGGTTTTCCACGGGCTCACCGACTTACCAACAGTTCCTTCAATCATACTGTGCCAACGGGGGCGAGTCCGTCAAACGGGCCAAGATTGGTCTCGTGTTGTGATATTCCCACTACTCTGGCGGCAAAATGTGGCCCAGCTTTATGCACCTCGCTGTTTCGAAAATCTGCAGTCGGAAGCGATGTCCACCTTTCCGGGGAAGAGAGAGAGAGAGCTGTCTCTTCCAGGGAACTGGATGAACCCGTCTGGGTTCAGCGGTATGCTTATTTTTCTCCCGATCCATGCGCGGCCTTCCAGAACGTTTCGACTGAAAGCTGTCATGTGGAGAGATATCCAAGAACCTACGAGTTTATGCAAGGCTGTGTGGAGAGAGGCTGTGTGGAGAGAGGCTGTGTGGAGAGAGGCTGTGTGGAGAGAGGCTGTGTTCGATCTCAACCACGTCAGCTTTATTCGAGTTGTCTTCATCTCTTCTGCTTCTCTTGAAATACGCCCTGAGTCATAGCCCTTCCTTGGCTCACCGAATATCGGCAGACCTCCAAAGCGAAGGGCTGTCTGGTTGGTGAAAAGATGCTCTAGGCAAAGTTTCGGCTACAAAGTCAAAATAAGGTCTGGGCCTTGGGGCTTTAGATGGTAGGGACATGGGCAAGCTCTTCAAAGTTTATTTCCCTTATTTCGCCACGTGAATTCGTCTACTCAAAAGACTCGTTGCGGCAACTCTACCCGTAGCCCGCCACCGCACCCACTCATCACACATAGAGAGAGAGTCATGACGGGACCGGCAAAAGCACGTGTACAAAGAAGACTAGCTACTTACACGGAAAGGGTTGCCGCCCGTGGACATCGGTTGGAATCTCTATCCGTCGAGGAAGCACTCCCTTCAAGGTATGGGCTATGTGAAGTACGACAAATGTGTGCGAGCCGACAAAATACTGGACTCGGGCACCGCTGAGGTTGGGCTGGGAGCGCATGGTCCCCTATTGCCAAGAACAATAGACAACCGACGAGGCTGCCAGGGCTGCATCGTTATCTTTCAGCTCCCTTAAGAGTCGAGCATCCTTCCAAGCTTAGCCATTTTCCATGTCAA
Source organism: Ophioceras dolichostomum (assembly GCA_003049485.1). Lineage (NCBI taxonomy): Eukaryota > Fungi > Ascomycota > Sordariomycetes > Magnaporthales > Ophioceraceae > Ophioceras > Ophioceras dolichostomum. The sequence goes on along the minus strand of PYST01000299.1, from coordinate 20,172 downwards.
GTTACGTTTCAAAGTCAGAGGGCTGAGTCCAGGATGCGTTTCAGATCGACGCTTATCACCCGCCGTCAGGGGTGACAGCGGGCATCTTGACTGCCTGCCTGCTGGGCCGGACCGATGCTGTTTATTAACTGCTGGCGTCGCGTCCGGCGGCGCCCACCAACAGCGGTTGCTAGTTTGGTTGTACCATGTTGCAAGGGAGGTCGCGCCATCGAGCTCAAGCTTATTAGCGTCGCACTTTCTGACGACGATAAGTTCTTGCTATTGTCGTGTTTTCCACGAGGAAGGGATGCGCCCGGTGGCATGGCTATTGCGACTCAGCTGAAGAGGGTCTGACAAAGACACGACGGGAGACACACAGGATCCATTCACAGAAAACAACACGAGGCCTCGATTGGGATGCCCAAGTCATCAAAGATTGGCGATGCCTCCAAGTGTCCCCATCAAATAAGACCTCAACAAGATGCAACCCACTAAGCTGACTTACGGATCGCCGACAGTTACGCATAATCGACTGTGCTGCAATATGTAAAATGGAAATACGTAACTATCGTACATGGGCTGCAGGACTCATCTCTGGAGAAAAGAAGATAATGCAGCAGTCATATGTAAACAAAAGGCAAGAGTACATAGCCCGTGGGTCGCTAATGATACCCGAGGAACCAACAGTGATGCAGGGTATCTGCGAGCAAACGGCTTGACAATTGACCAAACCCACTGCCATTGGCCAATGGCACTGACAGATGCCGACGACGGAACCCCAGAGACAGGGTGCAGGGCAGGAAGGGCAAAGGCACATGGGGAAATCTCGGTGAACCCAAGCAGGATTTTGGAAATTGGAGAAATTCGTCTGCTTTCCCGCAGCTCGCGTCGCTCGCATCCACCAGTCTTGGGAGTTCTGGCCCACCTCCAGAATTGGGAGGGGCAAAAAGAGCGGAGGAGAGATCACGAAGAGAAGAAGACCCCACGGAGTCGCGAGTCAAGGGCCGTCCGATACGCGCAGAAAGGAGATTGAGATTTATGAGAGGAGGGCTACCCGCGGCTTCACTTTTGGCCGTAAGAAGAAAGACGAACGTGTCCGAGCAAGCGTAACAGCGACCTCAGCCAAGAAAAAGAAAGGCGAGGAGAAAATCCTGTTTCTTTTCACTTCACACATGTGGTGTCAACCGACACGCGTATGAAGGAGGGTGAGACTCGATCTCAGACTGCCCGTTATCAAGAGGGTGTGACCAGTCATCAATCCTGAACTGTGAGGCGAGGTGAGGCATCACCATATTGGAGTAGGATGACCAACCGCGTGGCGTCGTCGTCGGTGACCGACTGTCCGTGTTGGCTGCTTCTTCAAGAGGGTGGCAAGAGTGATGGCCAAGAGCTATTTTTTCACTTTTTGGCTTGAAAACTTTTCTCCCACAATGTGATGAGATACGCCGCCGTCCATTCCGGCCGCTTTGGGCGTTTCAAACACCTGCAAGGGACGGCTTGGTCTCTCGAGTTCCGATTTGTGCCGCCTGCCAAAAGCCGGGCTGGGGCCTCTTCATCCCACCACCACCACCCTTTCTTGCCTCTTTCTGTCCGTCCGCACACACGCAGCCTGATGTGACAAGTCCTGCACAGTGGGAGGCACGTTCACATTCCCCATCACTCAGCGGCGGCAAGCGATCACCAATCCCTGCTACCCGATTTTTTCTAAATCGGAACTTATTGGTCGACCATGCACTGCAGGAGCACGGTTTCCTCTTTTCCCCTCCTCCCCCCCACTCACACCATGAGGGAAAAGCAGGAGAGAAGGAAGAAAGAAAGTCGGCGAATCGGCCTCGGAACTGGAACAGAAAAAAGACCAGCGGGTTGATGCGGCAATTATTTACTCTGCTGGGTCCCACCAACAACAAGCCTGAGCCAGACCGACAGACAGCCGCACGCGGAGGGACGGAACGAACGGATCGCATTTTTGGGGGGCTGGGAGGATCAATTGGATGGAGGATGGATGGACCGCGAGATGGAGGGCCAGCCGTTTACTACTGGGAACCTCTAGGAATAATGCATCTCAGATGGACAACGGCATATCTGCGTATTGCTTCAAAATCGCTCCTGCACAACTCATCAGATCATCAAGCGCCGCGGTCCGGAGAGAAGGAAGCCCAGAAATAGTCTCCATTCAAGAAATGTCTCGGGACATCTGGCGAAAGCCTGATAACCTCTTGTCCTTGGCTCGCTCCAACGAGGCATTTTAACCAAAGTTTGTCGTGAAGGCCAAGAAGGTCCAAGGAAGACCCAAGACAACCGTCAAAAAGCCACCGCTGTTCGGGACCTGCAACACTGCAGCAACATAGCATTGTGAGGGGAAGCCAAGGAGCGGAGGCGGGCCGTTCATCATGGGGTGAGTTGAAGAAGGAAGAGTGTTCTAGATGCTGGAAGTTCTGGAATCATTTACTTCTTCACCTTATATGTACATACGTACATCAAAAGCAATAGATATACCCACGAGACATTGCAAGTTCGTAAGAACAAAGTCATGGCTTCACTGGCTGATAATCTGTGTTGAACACGCCCAGCTCGCCGAGTTCGCCCAGCTTTTCGGTATTAGTGATATAGTGCGCCTGACGTCTGATGTAAAGGGCTTCTCTTCCTTTCTTCTGTGACCGACGTTGTTCAAAGGGACTTTTCATTGTTCCACATGAGGCATTTCGGCACCTCACTTCGGGATACTGTTTTATCACATATCGATGTGGAATCTGCGGATAGACGAAGAAGGCAGCTGCAAGCCGAGAGAGTTCGGTGTGAGGGAGAAACGGAAACGGCCCGCGTGGGAAGAACGGTAAACGAATAGAAGATCGACATGATCTTCCGGACCCTCCTTTTTCTTGCGAGCTGCCACCAAGTTAACAAACATGCCAACAGGGACCTGCTACCTAAATAAACTCATTAGCGAGCTGTAGCCGTTGCCACGCTGCCATGCTGGCTGGACTGGAGCCTCGCGTCGAAAAGGAACAGGGCGAGGGGCGAATCAAAAATCAGGTTTATCAGGCGGAGATGGCCCGGACTTCGGCGCTGGAATATCTTTGCCCTGTTCTTCCCGAGTCAAGGTTTTTTTGGACACGGCAAATCCGCCCCCTGCTAGCCGCCTTCACGGCGAGACCGACATTTCCAAACCCGTGCCAGTTCCCGGAGTGCTTCCTATTCTCATGCTACTCGCGCGTCTGGGTGGGCGATTGAGACCCCATGGAATCCCCCTAAAAAGTTGCGTATGAGGTGAGAAGAGGCAGATAGATAGAGGGTGAGAGGGAGCAAGGTAAAATTCGATCTTCTCCGTCCCCGTAACACCGGCTCAACCGGCCGGTTCCTTGCCCGTTCTTGGCTGTCTTTCCAACATGTATCAGAGTGTCTCTCATGTCCTCGTGCTCTGCATCGTTTGTGCTGACGGGAGAAAAGAAGAACCATCTCATTACGGCTAGGTCCGTCACTGGCGGCAGCAAATACTAGATTGATGGAGGGGTTTTTTGTTCCTCTTCTCTGAAAGACATGACCCATGACGTAGCCGACTTGGCGCCCGGCACACGTTTGCAGTCGATTTGACGACAGTGGTTGCGATTCGTGGTTCTGTGCTTCAGCCTCTGTGACTTCCTCCCGCTACGGCGGCTTGGCGAGCAATCGCCAATTGAAGTTTACCGGTCTGGGCACTTTTTAGCTATAGTTCCACGAGGCCATTGTAATCTTAGCTCCGTTCGTATATCGGCTTGGAGAAGCTATTCGGAGGCGGACTGCCCATCATGGCATAGGCATGGTTACTTGTCTCGCTCTCTCTCACATCAGGCCGGTGTTCGGCACACGAGGGGCAACGAGAACGAGGAGCGGCGGGCAGACTCGCAGCAGGCAACGGGCACCACTCAGAACAGACAGAAACAAACAAAACAAAATGGCTCGCTGACTCCACCCTCCCACCTCCCACCATCAGGAACGAGGACGGACGCACTGATGGATCTTCTCTGGATGGATGGATGGAGCCTGGGCCGTGCACAAGGGTATTTCCGCACACGGTGTCACGTACCTCTGCGGCCCTGTGCTTGCGATAAGGGGATGGGGCTTTGCCGGTCAGCGGCGGGCAGCGGCGGGGGGACTTTCAGAAAAGTGAGCTACTGACGTTGCCTTGAACCACATCCCTGTCTGCGGCCCAGTCAAAGCTTCAGCATGGGCCATCCCCGCCCGAAAACCCATGACGGGCAGGACAGAGCCAGAGGAGCAGCAAAAGCTTATGTTGTTGACGGCGGGGGGCGTGATCGTTCAAGTTGCTAGCACCGGCTTCCCTCGCAGACGAGCACGAAAGAAGCATGAACTGCTGCTCGACGCTTTCTTTTTCCACCACAGTATTTTCATAAGTGGGGGCGCTTGTGTGATTTGATGAGCTTCACGGTTTCGATGTTATTGATGAGCAACATTCCAGGAGCTATAAAACGCGCCAATTAAGCTCATGAAAGCAAGTTGGGCAGACGAAATATGCCCGAGCACTTTTCAAAGCCCTGCCGGAATGATGGGAGATCGCTATTTACCACCAGCCTACTGTTCTTCTTGAGTGTTGTGCCGCTTCTTCCACATTCTACGGGGTCCAACTGAAAAAAAGAGTGAACTCTGACCGCCAGAACATTCACTATGCATCGGCAGGCTCACCCTGGAGGGTCGGTCATCGGGTGTCATCAAGTCACTCATTCGCCAAGTTGCCCTGGGAGAAAGGAAGAGCCAGAAAATCCCTCAGGCTCTTTCTTCCACATCCGCGTCCATCCGCCATGACGGGAACAGGAAAAAATAGGAACTGCCCGAAAAGAAAAAAGTGAGAGAAAAGGAATCCGCTACAGCTTGTGGGGACCTGCAGTGAGGTACCGTCGCGCTGCGAGATTGGACGGCCTGGGGAGCAGGGGACGTGGGGCGCCAGGTTCCAGGGTACTTTGCGAGATTATTGAAGCTCACATCCCTCACCAATTGGGGGCCGCAATCCTGGAGGGGTGCCCCCTGATTGGTCGGCCCGCAAGCTCTGCAGGGTGAGCTCCTAAGTACCAGGGACCTCGCCCAAGAGGTCACATCCACTGTGGAAAACGAGGTTTAGGTGGGCTCTGGAACCTGGAGCTTCTTGTAGCTGTCCCTTTTGGGAGGCGTCCGGGGTCCAGATTGGCTTTCGCTCGCTGGGCTGCTACTGTGCGATTCTGCCATCCCCCCCCCTCCAGAGCGTGTTTTATTCTTGCCGAAAAGCCTGGCTCGCTCACATGGATGTGGGAGGTAGTAGGTTGTGAAGGTTGCGCCTCACAGTGTCTTGGTTTCCTTCCCTTGCGCTTGCTATCCGCCATCCTCGCCCGCCCGCCCGCATTGGTGCTCTTGTGGTGTGGGAGTAAATAAAAGTCCGGGCAGTCGCCTTCCAACCTGCGCGCAAGTCCGCTCTCCTTTCCTCTCCCTTTTTCTTCTCTCTCTTTTTCCTCCTCCCACCCACCAACACCCCTCTCGACGGAAGGCCTCTTCTGCAGACAGTGTGGTCGCCGGTCAGTCTGGTCGCGAGGTGCTTCCTCTCCCCCTCTCCCCTCTTCCCCTCAACATCTTCATCCTCCTTGGCTTGCACAAATCTTCTCTCCGGAGTAGATAGTGTGTGCGTGGACGTATAAAGCCTCCGCCACCACTACTCCTGATATTTCCTACCATCCTCGACTCGTCGTCGTCACCGGTTTATTTTTTTGGGCTGGTACTGACACCCTACAACAAACCTTCTTCCTTCCTACATTAAGCCCGCGTATACTTTTTTGCGCGTGTCTGCTGCTCTCTCCTGGTCCGAAGACGGGATTTGTTTACCTATTATTAGAGAACAAAGAGATCCCCCGCCAAAAATTTCTCGCTTTTCGCCGCGAGAAATTGCCACCGCCCTCCGTCCTTTCTTCTTTAATCATCCCTTCACATAACCGGGCAGTGAGCAGCGCTCATTGCGTTTTACACACGAGTCGCCATGGCCGAGTCAAATTCCGCCGCGTCGCCGGCGCTCAACACACAGATTGAGTCCGGGAAGTTCGACGAGAAGGCCGGCATTGCCGCCGAAAACCCGCCTGCCAAGCCAAAGGTTGAGGAGGAGGAGGAAGAAGACGAGGACATCGATGCCCTGATCGAGGACCTCGAGTCTCAGGATGGCCACTCCCCCGGAGATGAGGAGGAGGAAGAGGTCAACCACCCTGGTTCTGGCCGCATTGTGCCCGAGGTGAGCTTCGACAACAATACCGCATCCCTGTCAGGCCTGCCATCGAGGGGATGCGAGGATGGTCCAACGATGAGCGGGTCGCAAACCTCGCAGCCTCGCGACCACGGTCTAGTTCGCGAGTGATCATGCCGCACGACAGAAACACTGACTCTTGGCATTTTCCGCGCCCTCTTAGGACCTGTTGCAAACTTCCACCCGCACCGGTCTCACCGAGCAGGAGGTCCTCAACCGCCGTCGCAAGTACGGCCTTAACCGTAAGTTCACAAGCCCAGACTCCAAGAATTACGCGACTCCTCCACGCATCCATGCTGACTCGCGGTGTAGAGATGAAGGAGGAGAAGGAGAACCTCATTCTGAAGTTCTTCTCGTACTTCGTTGGTCCCGTCCAGTTCGTCATGGAGGTAAGCTCGCGTCTTCCTTCCCCTCGCCCCTCGGACCACCAGGAAAGCTCCTTTCACCTCTGGGATCAAGGTGCCGCGTCCGGCGCAAATCTCATCACCGCAGCTCCAACCTGGCAGACATCGCAACGGTGTTGAGTCAGCAGCGAAGCTTGCGGGCGCAGACCCACCTTGCGAGACCCAATTGTACACATCAAAACAATGTTTCGAAGATCAGACAACTGACTTGAATTTTTTTTTACCTTGTGTACAGGCTGCTGTCATCTTGGCCGCCGGTCTCCAGCACTGGTAAGAGAGACCCACTTACTCCAAATCTTCCTCCGAAATCTTCCTGCGCGCAAATGAGGCTAACATAAACGCTTCCCAGGGTCGACTTTGGCGTTATATGCGGACTGTGTACGTGGGGATCCGATTTTCCCGCATCCCGCCTCCCGGCCTCTCTTTTCCCACGACCGGTTTCGATTGGAGCATGAGAAGAACAAAAACCGGCTGACAGGAGTGATGATCATATGAACAAACAGTGCTTCTGAACGCCTGCGTTGGTTTTATTCGTACGTCGACGCCCGCACACCCTCCCAATCGCAAGCCCCATCGCTCCCTCGTGCCCGCCTCTTCCCGGTCCTCGCGTCCCGCTTCTTCACCCAGCGGTCCCCCTGTCGCCGTCGCGTTGATGGGCGTCGGCGACCCACAAACATCCCCACTCCCACTCCCTTCCTATCGAGCACATCACATACGCAATATTACCTCATTGCCTCGGTTACACCGAGCGGTGCCTCTCGGTGCCGCTCATCCTTTCCTTGGTCTTTGGCCAGTTGACTAACACGCTTCCTTCCGCACGCACAGAGGAGTACCAGGCCGGTTCCATTGTCGATGAGCTGAAGAAGACGCTGTACGTAATTCCCGGCGCTTGCCCTGCGCACAAGTCTGCACAATACGGCTCGGATTGCCCAGCCCGCTTCGGCCGATCGCACGTCCGTTGCGTGTGCACACATCATAATTGAACCACGGCTGACATGGGACGGTGATCCACAGTGCTCTGAAGGCTGTCGTCCTCCGTGACGGGAACCTGAAGGAGGTCGAGGCCCCTGAAGTCGTTCCCGGCGACATTCTCCAGGTTGAGGAGGTTCGTACAGATCGCCAAGCCGTTGCCTAGCACTCGCTACCACCAATCGCTATGCGACAGCATCCCGCTAATCGCAATGACTCGCATTCTTGTGTCCACGAGCCAAGCTGACATATTGACGATGCCTAGGGTACCATCATCCCCGCCGACGGTCGCATTGTCACCGAGGATGCGTTCCTGCAGGTCGACCAGTCCGCCATTACCGGCGAGTCGCTGGCCGTTGACAAGCACAAGGGTGACCAGTGCTATGCCTCGTCCGCCGTGAAGCGTGGTGAGGCGTTCATCGTCATCACTGCCACCGGAGACAACACCTTCGTCGGGCGCGCCGCCGCGCTGGTCAACGCCGCTGCCTCCGGCACTGGTCACTTCACCGAGGTGCTCAACGGCATCGGAACAGTCCTGCTGATCCTGGTCGTGTTCACCAACCTGATCGTCTGGGTCTCCTCATTCTACCGCTCCAACCCCATCGTTGAGATTCTCGAGTTCACCCTGGCCATTACCATCATCGGTGTCCCCGTCGGTCTGCCGGCCGTCGTTACCACCACTATGGCTGTTGGTGCTGCCTACCTCGCCCGCAAGAAGGCCATCGTCCAGAAGCTGTCGGCCATCGAGTCGCTCGCTGGTGTCGAGATTCTGTGCTCCGACAAGACCGGTACCCTGACCAAGAACAAGCTGTCTCTGGCCGAGCCCTACACCGTTGCCGGCGTCGACCCCGAGGACCTGATGCTTACTGCGTGTCTGGCTGCCTCGCGCAAGAAGAAGGGTATTGATGCCATCGACAAGGCTTTCCTGAAGGCCCTGAAGTACTACCCCCGCGCCAAGTCTGCCGTCTCCAAGTACAAAGTCATCGACTTCCACCCCTTCGACCCCGTCTCCAAGAAGGTCGTCGCCATCGTCGAGTCTCCCCAGGGCGAGCGTATTACCTGCGTCAAGGGTGCTCCTCTCTTTGTGCTCAAGACCGTCGAGGAGGACCACCCCATTCCGGATGAGGTCGACCAGGCCTACAAGAACAAGGTCGCAGAGTTCGCCACCCGTGGCTTCCGTTCGCTCGGCGTTGCCCGCAAGCGTGGTGAGGGTTCGTGGGAGATCCTGGGTATCATGCCCTGCTCTGACCCTCCCCGCCACGATACCGCCCGCACCATCAACGAGGCCAAGTCCCTGGGTCTGTCTATCAAGATGCTTACTGGTGACGCCGTCGGTATTGCCCGTGAGACTTCGCGCCAGCTCGGTCTCGGCACCAACGTCTACAACGCCGAGCGCCTGGGTCTGGGCGGTGGCGGCGACATGCCCGGCTCTGAGGTCTACGATTTCGTCGAGGCTGCCGATGGTTTCGCCGAGGTCTTCCCCCAGCACAAGTACAACGTTGTCGAGATCCTGCAGCAGCGTGGCTACCTGGTTGCCATGACTGGTGATGGTGTCAACGACGCTCCCTCGCTGAAGAAGGCCGATACTGGTATTGCTGTCGAGGGTGCGTCTGACGCCGCCCGCTCCGCTGCCGATATTGTCTTCCTTGCCCCCGGTCTCGGCGCCATCATCGACGCTCTCAAGACTTCGCGCCAGATCTTCCACCGCATGTACGCCTACGTCGTCTACCGTATCGCTCTGTCCATCCACCTGGAGATCTACCTGGGCCTTCTGATCGCTATTCTGAACAAGTCGCTCAACATTAACCTTGTTGCCTTCATCGCCATCTTCGCCGACGTCGCCACCCTGGCTATCGCCTACGACAACGCTCCCTTCTCGAAGTCCCCCGTCAAGTGGAACCTGCCTAAGCTCTGGGGCATGTCGGTTCTGCTCGGTGTCGTCCTGGCCATCGGTACCTTCATCACCGTGACCACCATGTTCGTCCACGGCGAGGATGGCGGTATCGTTCAGAACAACGGTCAGGAGGATGCTGTTGTGTTCCTGGAGGTCTCCCTCACTGAGAACTGGCTCATCTTCATCACCCGTGCCAACGGTCCTTTCTGGTCGTCGATTCCGTCGTGGCAGCTTACTGGAGCCATCCTGATCGTCGACCTGCTGGCTTCGTTCTTCTGTATCTGGGGCTGGTTCGTTGGCGACAAGAACACCCACATCGTCGCCGTCGTGCGTATTTGGATCTTCTCGTTCGGTGTGTTCTGCATCATGGGTGGCCTGTACTACATCCTCCAGGACAGCCAGGGCTTCGACAACCTGATGCACGGCAAGTCGCCCAAGGGCAACCAGAAGCAGCGCTCTCTCGAGGACTTCGGTAAGTTTTCTCCTCGCATTCTTTGCCTGTTCCATTTCATCCATCCGATCATGTCTGGTCTCATGTGCTAATCGACGTCCGTCCTCACAGTTGTCTCTCTGCAACGTGTGTCCACTCAGCACGAGAAGTCGCAATAAACTACTACGACGACCAACAACGTTCTGTCACAAACTCGGCGCGCGTAATTTCTTCTCTAGGTATCTTCGACATCAAGTATCCTCGACCAGCGATGGCATATAAGAGGATTGGATTGGAAAGAGCGATCTTCCATGTCACATACCCACACCATTAAACGTTTGCCACCAAATTATTTTCTGCTTAGTTCTTTCCCACCCCGCCCCCCTTTCTTTTTTCTGTTCTCTTGTCTTTCTGATGTTGTTGCTTGTCCAATTATTCCTGCACATGTGTACCTTTTCTTGGACTTCCTCTGTTGGTTTCACAACAGGGAGAGGAGGATGAGTGAGGGTAGACAATGGATGTTTCTCTTTTTGGAAGGTTGAAACGGGCACCCCTATTAGAAAGGTTTTGGAGGGAGAAGGAGGAAAAGTAGAGGAAGGGTGTGGTAAAACAAAGGCAAAAGGAGAAGATGGGTTTTGTGTGTGCTTGCGTGCGAAAACTACTACTACTTCTTCTTCACCACGTTTTTTCTTATGTCTAAATTTGAGAGATGTTTTTGGGGCCAAAAGACTTCCATACCCTCCTGTCGCCGGTTCTTAAAGTCAGTTCGTTAGACGACATTAATGATAAAATCGTAAAATTATGTTGGGTTGTCCAAAAAAAAAAGTCTCATCTTGGAATCGAGCAACGAATATCATCACGTACATGTCTTGACTAGTTTAATGTCCATGTCAACGAGCGAGTTCCACACCTAGGGTACTTACTCTCTATCTAAGACGCTTACTGCGGCACAACGACATCTTTATTCGTGCCCAGCTCTTCGATCGTTGTTGTGATGTTATTTGTGTGGTAGTTTTACTTACCCCTTCGTTCTCGTAGTGCTCCACGAGGGTGAACGCCCGAAGACGAACCAGGACTAAATCTCCTTGTCCTGGCTGCCAGCGCGGTAAGCCAAGTATGCGGGGTTTGAGGGGCAAGGACATGGCCCACGACATATATCACTTCTCATCTGCAGGAGGAAGCATGCGCCAGGGAAGCATATCGCAACGATGATGCTCAGACTGGCTATATGCCGTGTGTGGTGTTTTTACAGTATCAGTGTGGACGGGTCTCCCACGTGTGGTGGCGGTAGTTGAATGGGCATGCGACATTTGAGGCTCAAAACGTAACACCTTAATGATGAGGAAGGGTATGGCGCTGTGTACTGCAATAAGGTTGATTTTGACAAATATGTTGTTATCCTTGGTCATTACAGTTCAATCGGAATACCCAGCTCGTCGTAAAAGGGTTGAGAACAGAAAATGTGTTTTGTTGTGTGTGCTAAAGGGACGAATCATACCAGTGGGGCACATCGCAGCAAACTTCCTGAAATCATTTTCTCAAAGGACCAGCTCGAGGAAAGAACGTCACTCCTGTCCACCCGCAACAACTGGATCGATACCTCTGAAGCTCTTCGTCGGCCCTGCCTCTCTGTGACAGAAGATCGAACTAATGCAATACGTGACTTCTCAGGCATTACTTTCATCCTCCATACGTTCAGGTTCGCGGCTTCCTCTCCCGAGCTCGGCGACTGCAGCCTGGATCGATCCAGCATCGCATCCAAGCCGGTCGGAAAGTCTCGTCCTCCAAATTCTGGTCAGGAGGACGACGTCTATTAGCCCAGGATTTTGATCGCTGGCATCGGTAGCGTTGAAGAATCTGCATCTTTCATCGCTTTGTCACTCGTTTACAATGGCTCCAATGGAGATACCTGGACATTACTACGGTTCATATTAAACTCACTTCCCCCCCTTCTTATCCTACCGGTCTTCCTCCACCCTTCGTCGCCTTGGACTCCGCAACTCCTTTTCCGGGCTCTTTTGAGCTCCGAACAGGGGCCAAAGGGTCCAAGAGGCACACCACAGCAGCCTACATGCTTGCCAACTAAACCGGGGCTGACTGGTGAGATCTGAGGGACGTGCATGCGTCCTCTTCTTCTCCGGTGATCTACCCTCAACAGATGAGGTGAAGAATAAGTACTTCAAGATCGAGAAGAGCTCGACGGCCCCAGCGTCAGCCGCCTGGTCGGCTGAGAACGTGACGAAGCGGAAGACAGAGGCCGCGAAGGCCGCGGTGGCGATGACGTCGCTGGCGCTCTCCAACAAGCGCGTCAGGCGCGATGAGGCGCTGATGCACCACATGACCGGGGCTTTCTTCCGGTCGGAGCTGGGACATGCGCCCGCTAATCTCCGCGCGTCTCTCTGGGCCTGGGATGCGCAGTTCAAGGGCGCTGTCAAGTTTGTTGACACCCACGCGGAATCCACGCAGAGTAGGAGACCTTCTGGGCTGAGCTCGTTCGTGGTCAACGGTGGCGAGACGAGGAATGGGATGGGCCTCATATATGCGAGTGAGTGATCTGTTTGTTTCGGAACGGGCCTCCTATCTGTCTCGCAGTGCCGAGAGTTCTGACTCCAATCTTCTTCGCAGCTTCCGATAGATCCAATGTGATGAGCCGGTACTTCATGCGGGACGACCAAGACTGGTAAGTTACTTGAGAAGTCCTGAAACCTTTGTTTTACGCGACCCGTTATTCGTCACAAGGAAAGGAGATAAAGCTGGCACCAAGCAGAGAATGTGCTGGCGCTATACAGAGTCTGCGGGGCTGACTGCAAGACCACCCTGTACATGTTGACAGGGTCTCCTACGAACATACCCCCAAATTCAAGAAATACACCGGGCTCACCCTCGAGCCTAACTTCATGTTTGAGGGCATCACGTCTATGAGGTACCTTCCGAGCTTGGACTCGGTCATGCTCACGTCTGATGCTCCCAAGGATATGGAAACGGACTCGCTCCGAAGCTCGCAGGGTAGATATTTCAGTGGAAAGGCCGGTAGATACAGGGTCAAGATCTGCAAGCTACCCGGCTCTGAAGACCCCGAGGCTCCAACTTGGGAGTTAGGACACGGTATTTGTTCCTCCTCCCACGTCCTTTCCACCACCGTTGGTCGCCGACCGGCTGGCTGACCGAATGGCATCCGCGCCAACTAAATCAACGCAACAGCCAGCCTTATTACGGAATTGGGCTCGCGGTCGGCTGTACCACCCATCCTGACAGCCGCAGTAGCACCGCCGTTATCATCAGGGCTGGTCGCCGCGTTCGGCACCGAGCAGGGGATCTACACCGTGGACGCTGAACAGGGCTCCATGACGTGCGTGACGTCTCGGCCGAGCCACGACAACCCCATCTCGACGCGCGAAGTGTTCGCGCTCGACTTCTTCGACTCCCACCCGCAGGTGCTCGTCGCGGGCGGTAGGTTCGCCGACATCTTCGTGGCCGACCTGCGCGAGCCGCCTGATTCTCGCACTATATCTCGCGCGTCCGGCCGTCGTGATAAAGACGAAAGGGTCGAAAACGACAACAATGACGATGGCGATGGCGAGGAAGAGCGAGGGCGGAGATTGCAAAGGCGGGGGGCTAAAAAGCTGCGGCTGGAGATGCCTGGGGAAAGCAGTCGTACCGGCAGCAATAGCGGCGGCGGCGGCGGCGGCGGCGGAAAAAGCGTACAGAGCCACATGAACGGCAGAACCCTCCAAGGCTCCCCAATCCCAATCTCGCAGACTCGTGGCTACAAGATCCTCAGAACGTTCAACGCCCTCAACAACGTGAACGACGCCAGAAGCTCCGCCTCGATCTCCTCCACCGTCCCGCAGAGCTCCTTCCTCTGCCACCCAGGCCACCACAACAAACGCTACGCCTCCGTCGTCCTCCCCGAGCGCAACACCGGCGCGTGCCACCGCTGGTTGCAGATAGGGCGCGCACGCGCCGTCAACCACGTCTTCTCGCTCAACAACTACCAGGTCCTGTCCGCGGGCGTGCAGCACCAGATGAGCGTGTGGGACACGCGACGCGGCATCGACCTCCCCTACACTCGATTCCCCGGCTACAAGAACGCGGCCCGCGTCGGACGCATGGGCTGCGCGGTGGAGCGCTCACTGGGCATCGTGGCGGCCGCGAACGAGGACGGCTCCATCGGCCTGCACTCGCTCGCGTCCGGCGCGCAGCTAATATGCCCGGGACTCGCTGAGGCCCAGACGGCAGAGCTCCGCGAGAATGAGGCCAGTTTCAGGGCCAGCAGCCTCAGCAGGGCCAACGGCAGCAGCAGCAGGCAAACCGCAGCGCTTCTTCCCCTGAACACCGCTGTGCATCCCCTGCCCCTGCGCGTCCCCGAGCTGCAGTGGGAGGCGCTGCCGGGAGATCACATGCCGAGCCTGTGGGCGGCCGTGGGCGGCCGCGTGTGGAAGGTGACGCACGGCGTGCCGAACAGGTATGACGGGGATGAACTTAGCTGGCCGATGAGGTAGAGCGACAGCGACAGCGACAGCTGGGACGACGGCGATGACGATGGCGATGATGACGGCGATGACGACGATGACGGCGATGACGACGACGACGACGACGACGACGACGGTGGTGGTGGTGGTCCTAAGGGCAAGGGCAAGGGCAAAGAGGCGATGATGAAGAACAAGGGCAAGAAGGTGGTGAGGAGGAAGAGCAAGGGCAAGAGAAAGGCCGTGTTCAGCCGTTCGGTGATGCCGCTCATACAGAGGCGCTTTTTTTCCGTGGAAAAGATGCTCTCTTCTCAACAGGAGAAGGGGGAGAACACGACACCTGGTGGAGGCGGCGGCGGCGGCGGCGGCGAGGGAAGCAGTAGTGGCGGCGGCGAAAGCAGCAGCAGCACGTCGTCGACGTCGTTATCGGGATTGGCGGCCTCCTCCTCGCCTGTTCGGGACGGTGCCACGAGCTGGGCGGGGCCGGGGCTCAACGATGCGGAGGAGCAGAGGCCGAGGCTGTGGCAGGGGGGGAGTAGGTCGCAGCCGGCTCCGTCGTCGCCGTCGTCGCCTATGCTAAGGTCGCCGCCGACGACGCGACCCGATTGGCTCAGTGACTGATTACCGACCGCCTACCTTTCTATCTGTATGGTCTTCCTGCCTGCGGCGGTGGAAGTCCAGCGGCGAATCTCGTCTTCTTTGTTATGCTTTTTTTTTTGCAGGTTTGCAACTAGAAACGGGGGTGTACGGGCCACACCCTTCGCAGGCCTTTTCGGCCTTGGAGCGAGCGTTCTACGCGAAGAGTTGTTATATTTGTTTCGTTGCTCTTATTTCTTTTCTGAATTGCTTTTTGGCCATCGGAGCTGGATATATGGGGAGTAGTGGGCTTGCTTGCTCTTTTGTTCATGACATGACACTCCACGGCGGGGGAAAAGCGTTGAACCGTGCTCCTTGGTTTCCGAATACCATCATATTCAGTGTTTGTAGATACCCCCTCATTGTCCAGCAAATACCTGCATAGGTAGGGAGGTAAGGTAGCGACACTTTTTTTTTTCTGCGGCTAGCGAATAGATGATAATGTCTCTCCGTTAACATTCGTCCTGCATGCTCGTCTGCTGCGGGTGAGTCGCACACACATCCAGATACCAGTCTCAGGGCTCCCTCCCTCTCACTGTCGAGGACGCACGACTGTGTTGGGTTGGGTATGATGTTCAGTCCTCCCTTAGTCCCCCCCCTCCACACACACACACACACACACACTCTCTCTCTCTCTCTCTCTCTCTCTC
>PYST01000298.1:0-49523 GCA_003049485.1 Ophioceras dolichostomum | reverse complement strand
GTGCTGTCTCTGCCATTCTGGGCCGTTTGCTCTGTTTGATGAGGAACTCACGTTTCTTCTGACTCTCCCTCCAAGCTTCCTCCACCCAGGCCTCGCGATAAGCTTCTCCATTGACAAGCGTAGCTTTTCCGAGTCCAGAGCATCTTCCAGCACGATCATGTTTGAGATGATGATGGTCCGGAACAACAGCGTATCGTCGAAGAAGTGCACCGGGATCTGCTCATCAGTTGGCACATCGGGCGGCTGCGTTCTTCCGCCAAAAATCCCCATTTTGGCAGTGGATTTGCTATGTCTGGTGAGCACAGATAGGGTATATACGCTCTGCCTTCAAAATCTCCCGGGTGGGGAGAAGATCCTCGCAGTCTGAAGGCTGGCCGGCTCGGTGTATCGTGAGATTTCCCTGCACAGAGTCAGAGAGAGTGTGTCATTTCGTGAGGGAAAGAGGGCGTCAGGGAGGTCGACAGAGATCACGGAGGCAGATAAGTGGCAGCCACGTGAGAAAAGCGATAGCCGAGACTCGCAGTGACATACGAGCGAAGTGAGATTTTCGGTCCCCTCCAAATCGGGGCCTCGACCTGCAAACGATACCGGGAAGTTGCCCCGCATTGTCGTACAGAAGGGATGCAGTTGGTGCTAGTTAAGGCTAAGCTCTACAATTCGCCGGTAATCTTTTCTACAGTGGCCCTTTACACAACGGGTAGGCTACAGAACATTTGTTCGGGCACTCCCACGTTTGTTGTTGCCAGTTGTTGCCACGAGCGGCGACAAAAAGCAATCCATCGAAAGAGAAGAAACTCTAGCAGACAGGATCTTGTTCGCGGGTGCAATTTTCTGGCTCACTCCGAAAACAAAACAGCTAGAATAAAAGAAAGCCCACGACGTCGTCCCACTTTGCCGAAGTCTTACATAGGTAAGTCGCTAAACTGATGGCAACCGCAGGAGCCTGCAGGTCTTCTGCCTCAAGCTCTCACCTGCACCAATCGAGCCACCCAGGGTCTATGGTGCCTTGCTGATGGCCGTTCGATCGTCACTCTTGATTACCCCAGTCGCCAGCGTGCTCGCGGATAACAGCACCGGCACATGAGAGCAGCTGGACGACCACAACTCGGGCTGGAAGCATATCGTCCGCCGCTCCAAGGTGGTTCGACCCAGAGCTGGACATCCTCGCCGAGTCCCAATTTGGATGCGTGGGGCCGCCTTCGTGATGGTTCAGGCTGGTATCAAGGCTGGGCGATGTGCTGTCCCAAGCAGGTCAAGCACCCCGACCATAGGGTCAGGGAAATCGCAGATTTGCTCGGTGTGGACGCCGCCGACTTCGAATATGGGGAACGGGAGGAGGATGACCTGGACCAGGAGTGGGATGGCCTGGGCCAAGAGGAGGATGACATCGGCCAGGAGGAGAATACTAGCGCCGGCAACTGGTACCAGCCGTATTTATACGACCACGAAACCTACTATGGCCGGGGGCACGGCGCCTGCGATATCTACGACGACTTCGACTCGAGGTACTGGAGACGCCTGCGCGCCTACTGGGTCGTAAGCCGCATCGTGCCAGTCGGGTATCCCGAGTATGAAGTCCTCGACGAAGACTTCCCTGAGCTTCCAGTCCTCCCTAAAGATTATTCCAAGCTGACCCTCAATGGGGAGCCGCTCTTCGATACGGGCACGAGGGAGGCGAACCTCGACGTTCCAGAAGTGCGCGACGTCGTGGACGGGATGCCGCGGTTCGTGCCTACCAGTTTACGTGTCCTTCCGGGTGTTAAAAAAGACTGAATATGGCGGACTACCTGGTGGGTGCCGTGGACTGGCATGCGCCATGCCACTGGTGGGGATGGAGAATACTGGGGAAGAGACAGGACGGAAGCTATGTATCTAGGTATGTATGTGTGTTCAATAAAAGACTAGGCATCCGTCTCACATCGTCCACGCTTGTTGATCACTACCCGCCAAGGGATCAGAAAGAAAGACAAGTGAAGCTTGTCCCTTAGCTGGACTCCAAAGAACGAGATCTCAACCTCTGCTTCTTCCCGGTGCCTGTATAAAAGGTAAATAAATAGGCCCTACAGTACTAGTACTCACTACTTACCTACGATGTCATAGAAGGCAGCGAGGGACGACTGGGGCGCAAATTATGGACATCTGCCCCGTTGAGAACCTCGCCAATCGGCGTGTCAAACATCGAGAGGCTGGGACCCGATTACTAGGAAGAGCTGAGGAAGGCTCAGTATTAATCAGAGAGATATCTAAATGGCCGCGGCGATGCGGAGACTCGGGTTCGTACGTGTACATGACAGGGGGGTTGCTTGGGCTACTAAGTTGCGGCCGATGTTGTCCGAGGGCTATATGATACTACTAGTAATACCGCTGACCCAGGTTCAGCTTGTTTTCTGATAAGGAATCCTCAGCAGAACGAACGAGGATGGCGTTGACGGCTTCACAAACAGCCCGAGCGCTCAAGGAGGCAACACAACCGTCCAGAATCCACCCTCAACTCCGTATCCCCAAAAAGGAAAGCAAGACCTCCATCCAATGCTCACCCAGCACTACATCCCCACTCCCCTCCCATCCAGCCCAGCCAGCAACCTCTCCAACCTCCCCTCCATCTCTCTGAACCAACACACCATCGCCGCACGCCATGCCTGCTCTCCCCCTGCCCTACCCCCGGCGCTACCGCCGACCCCGCCGAAGCCGCCGAAGCCGTCCTCTATTGTCACCGCCACTCCTCCAGCCGGCCCCGCCACCACGAGCAGAACGTCCCTCCTCAGCCTCCTCACCGCCCCCAAACATGCCGCAGCCTCCCTCGCGATCAGCCTGCCCCAGACCAGCGCCCGCTCCGCGGCGGCGGCGTTGATGCGGAACATGTCGCCGAATCCAGACGTGCTGCCGCCGGGGAACGCCAGGGCCGCGGCGGCGGCGGCGGCTTCCGCCTCTTCTTTGGCCGCTTCTTTGGCCGCGGTCTGGATGTCGGCGGCGCGCTCGTAGAGGTTGACCGCAAGGTCGAGGGCTGTTGAGACTAGGACTAGTCTGGTGCTGCGGCTGCTGGCGGGCGAGGAGGAGGAGGAGGACTCTGCGGCGCTGTTGTTGGCGGGGACGGCCGTACGTGCCGCGGCTGCGAGACAAGCGCGGCTTGCGCGTAAGACCTGTTCCATGGGTATAGAGGTGGCACCGCCAGCGGGCGACGACCGCAGCTGTACTTCGAGGGCCTCGACGAGGGTGCAGAGGGCGCCTGTGCTTGGCTGCGTGACTCCCTGTTGTGTTGGCCGCTGGTTTTGCGTGGCGTGCCCCTGGTGATGGCTGGTCGGCGGCTCCTGCTTCACCTGATACATAGGTACAGGGGGAATGGTGGTGGTAGTCATGGTTGCCGGGGCCGTCGCGGGGGGTGGGTAGTAGAACGTCGGCGCGGGCGCCGAGCGCGGCGAGGGCGTCCCCGCGGAGGAGGTTGCTGCCGACGACGGTGGGCCTGTGTTGGAGCGGGATAGAGCCGGCACGGATGAGGAAGACTGGGCGAGGTCATCGAGGTCGATGTGGTTGAAGTTGAAGGCTGTGATGTCGTTGGTGGTGACGATTGTGTTGTGCAGGACGGCGGTCCCGGGGTTGGAAGGGTAGCTGCTGTTGGGTGCGACGACAGAGGAGGAGAAGTCGAAAGGGTTGGAGCATGTGTTGTCGAAAAACATTGGCCGAGTGGTGGCGTCCAGCAGCAGTGCGGATTGGAAGAAGTCCTCGCCTGTGCAGTTGCCGCTACAGCTGAAGCTGCCGCGACTACTGGGGAAGGCCACACCGCTGCCGCCACCGGCGGCTGGACAGGGGGGGTCGAAGAATCTGCTGGGGGAAGGAAATGTTGGTGGAAAGGCGCCGATGAAATTGGGTGCGGGTGAGGAGTTGGCCGTGCTTGCTGGTGATGAGCCGCTAGAAGTGGCCGTGACGTGTTGCGAGAACGAGTTGTTTCTCGCGGGTGTGATGTCGCTGTGTCGAGCGGTGGTGGCAGTGCGTTCTCGCTGAGGGTTGAGTCGCCGGCCGCGTTTCGATGCCCGGCCGACCATGGAGACGGCATACTCGCATGCCATTCCGGCGTTGACGCATCGCTGGCAACCTGTCCTCTCGCCGCTACAGCGGGTCTGTAAGGAAACAGAGTGCGTTGTCGGCATCAGTACCATCCGCCGCATGTTTGGGGCTAGCGAGAGCTGGTCAAGTGGATGACCGATTTTTGATGACTGCAGTGAGCAACGGGTTCTCTCACCTTCGCTGAGTGGCATTCTGTGCATGCAGCTCGCATCCGTGGTGGTTTGGACACCCATGTTGGTTTTCTGGAAGATTATGGGGAGTTCTGTCAGACAACCAGTCTCATTTCTTCTACCCCTAGAGTTCTTCTACGCTCATCAGCGAAGATATCTGGAAGACTCACTTTGTGCTTGGTGTCTGCATCTTTATGATATCTTGTTCGAGGTTGGAAGACGGTGTAATGTTATCACCGATATTACTCGGTGGTACCTCCATCAGCTAGGGCGAGTAGCAGTTCTAAGAGAGAGACTTTATATCTCCCCCGCCTTCTGATCATCTGCAGTAGAAACCAGCGGTATTGGTAGTCGCTCGGCTAAGACTGGGGAAGTGTAATGGGTGGGAGTGATTTATGGGTGCTTCCGGACAGGCACATTGTCGAGCCAGGAACCCCTGAACGCAGCCAAATCAGAAATCAGCCACGACTGGGGCAGGGCCGCTGGTGAGTATGCCTGTTGTTGTTTCTTTTTCAATCAGAGGGAATGTGATAGGCCTGGCTAGCCTGGATATTGAGGGAGTTGACAGGTGAGCTGATGCCTCCCTAAACCTGGTTGGCTGACCTCTGTCTGGCTGTGGCATGAGGGGATGCGGATCCCCTTTTAGCTTCGTTGATGTGTTACGGTCTTGTTTCGCTTGGGTCCAACTTCAGTGTCTCTGAAAATGGAGCTTGGTCCTCAGGTCATCATCGCTTCCTATCAGCAGCCGGAGCCTTTCAATTCTTACCTGTCGTAGGTACATCCTCTTGGAGCTAGACTTGCGAACGACCCCAGGCGCGTCTCGCCATTTTGGCTTACGCTTCGGGTCTCCCGCTTCTTTTTTTGCCTTTCCCTTTTCATCTTTCCTCTTCCCAGCAGCCCTGTTATTAGAATTGGCCCCCTCCGCTCACGCGACAAAGAAGAAAAAAGACTGGTCATTGTGGACGTCACACAACGTGGGGACTTGTTCAGCTGCCAGCAGTGCCATGCGCTGTGCATCCCCCGTACCACGGAAGGATTTGGCCTACCGTCAATCAGTCTTCCTAAATTGGAACCCACTGAAGCGAGCTTGCAGGAGGCAGCGACGGGGCTTCTATGTGGTGGCCTCAAGCTGCCTGGGTGACTTGGTCGGAGCTCCAGACAGGAGAGAAAAGAGAAATTCTTGATGCTTAAGAACCTGCCCTTGCCCTTCTGGTGGAACAGCCAGCTGAATGGACAAGACCCGACGTTGGCAGATCACAACCGTCTCATCGCCGTCAGATTCGCTCGGCAGACGCGACGGTGTGCGGCCTAAAAGCGGTGCGGACGCAGGATGAGATACCCTAGTACTAAGCTTACCGCGATCCGGAATTGCTGGTCAAGCGATTAGCACCTCACACAAACAATGCCTATCGTGACATATAGCCATAGGTTTGTCCTAGGCGAGCTCACTGACATGTTTGAGACAAAGAAGCACATAAGGGGTCAAACTTTGTGCCGTCGCGTTTTCTCGTCTCGGTTCTTTTTTTACCCCCTAATTCGCACATTTAGCCCGACAACACAAGAGGCTCTGTTGTGTCGACCGTAGCACGGCATCGTTTTTGACGCAGTCATGCCTCCTCTTCGCCCACCTCGGTGTGATATGCGCAACCAAATGGATTGCGGCTGAGCTGGAAGCATGCCAGAATCGTGTCTGCCTGATACTGTTTCAGGCGAACGACGCGACTTTCTCGGTGTCCACTCTGCCCTCGAGACCAACGTCCGTCTTCGGGGACTGCATGCCGTCGATACGGGGTGGCTTTTCCGGTCGACGCTTATCCAAGCGCGCTCTCTATCGCGGTCGTAGCGGGACGGGAGCTTGCAGATCGTATACTCCTTCCGGGCGAGCCATCAGTCGAGAATCCATAGCACTTAACGCCGAACCCGACTTTCATCGTGAGACTTCGCGGGCCGATTATTTCTTCACACAAAGCTGCCTGGGACGGTACAGCGGCTGGGAGTTCTGGTGGCCATTTTGGGTACGCCAATTCTCAACAAGAAAAGTTTTGTCCTAGAGATAGTGGGAGGACAAGGCAGCCTAGACGATAAGTGTAGGTATGTATATATCCCAGGGAACCTCATCGCTCACGAGAAATCACCGGTATGCAGCTGCCCCCAACACGGCAATTCCGTGGTAGAGCTACAAAGCGACTGCGACTCTGATACTACTCAAGGAAGCTGCCTCTCCGAGGGCTCACCAGGCTGGATCGTGACAGGGACGGAAAATCATGCTCAGATACCACGTGTTGTATTGCTTCAGCTGAAGTGAACCCCTCGGACTCTTATCGTTCTTTAAAGCACCGACCTAGTATATTATGACAAATAAAGGGCGATGGCCGCGATGGTTCAAAGAATCGTCGGTGACCGTTGACTAGCAAAGATGAGAACGATCCTAGTTGGACCTGATGCCGGAGAATCCTAGTACTATCTGCGGTGCGGCCATGCATAAACTACCAGTACGGCAGTAGCATGGCGAGCAAGCACAAGGGCACTGCCGTTTGACTTGATGGCCTGCGAGCCTGTCATGTCCGAGGGCATGCCAGCGAAAATGTGATGTCAAGGACGATGCCGCCCTTGCTGTGTCTATCTCGCGTCATGACTGACGTGATCTTGACAAGCCGCCGCCGAGGTGGACTCCTGTGACGATGTAAATCGCTTAACGTCCACAGATCAACACCCATGAAGTCAGTGACGTAGATTATTCTCAGTAGAGCGCCAACCTAGGTCTGGGGCCTGCAGATTTGGTTCGACGACCGGATCTCGAGTCCGAACCGGATCCCGAGACCGAGACCGAGATGTCGTGCGCCAAGGGCTCCAACGGCTTCCCGGGCACAAGAGGCAGTCGCATTTGGGACAAGTGAGGACTCTACGTTCTGAGACGACCACGTAGCTAACATAACGACCAATAGCAGGGGAGCTTTGCCCAATAGAAATCTTCTGGGTTGCGGATCGGATGAAGGATGCAGCGGTGAGAAGAAAAATCACGAAGTAGGCAGGATGAACACGTCTGTCTGTCGCATCTGTGGACTCCCTCCTAAACAGTCAACATACCACAGAATCCTCAGGCGAGACATCCTTGCTGACACTTGAGTCGTACCCCCAGCTCCTCCATCAGCGCTCCACTTGGAACAGTCGCACAGGAAGGACCAACGGACAGCCACTAGCAGCTTGTCACCCAATCCCAAAATCGGACCGCTCAGCGGCTAAGTCTGCCGTGCTACAGTGGCTTGCAGGGCCGTCTTGGCCCCACGAAAAGGAGAGGAAGACTGAAGCCGTTTGCCCTCACGCCCAGCGCGCACGTCAGCTAGTACCACTACTAGCTACTATCGTCATCATCATGTTTAGCATTTTACAGAATGCATAGACGCGTCGACAGGAGAGCTATGGCCACTGCTGGACCCAACTCATCTACAACGGGCCCCTAGGTTTGGGGGAGCAGTGAATTCTCACCGTCGAATCTGTTGGTTGACCAACTTGCAAAACACCGCCTCCAGCGGCGTTCCCGACTGGAGCTTGTCCCGACCAGTCAGTCCGTCCTCAAGATACTAGTCTGAGAAGTAGTATCTCGAACAGCACGGCAAGCCTGTTTGGAGACTACGACGTGGACGCCAAGGCGACGCGACGACCAGCACAGCCCAACTCACGTTCTCATCTCATGCATGCTTGCCCACAAGACGCACGAATGAGCGGTGGACTCGAAGCAGCAAGCCGAGACTAATGTGCTGGCAACAAACAACGCTTCTTGACAAATATTACATTTTTCATCTCTCAATATCACCTGTAACTCCATCCCTTACGCCTGATATAGAGTTTGCTTCGAGACTAGGGCCTCGAGCTGTCAGTATGGCTAACCCCTTCTCAATAGGGGACAGGGGCAGGGGTCAGGGACATCCCAGCCTATCACAGAGAGCAGCCGGCGTTTGACCGAGGATATTTCAACCCAAGGCTATTTAGGACAAGCGTCTTCTTCGCTGAAGACACACACCGCTCGACGATCCCACGCTCCAGGTCTCCAAAGCGATCTAACGCGGTGTGTCAAGGCCATACGGACATGCACCGGGACAGGCGTTTTCAAAGCTCTAAATACGGAGCAGCCCTGAGCCACCAAGAATATCTAGCTATCACAGAGCCAAGAGACACTGATGTGTGAATATGGGCCAAGGCGTAAATGTGTAAATATCAGGGAGGTTGGTCTGCCAGGGTTTACAACGCTGAGCTGTGAGCGGGCGAGACACTCTGAGTCCCAACAAAGAGTCCCATCCTCGTTAGGAGCAGCATTCGCCTTCTCTAGCATGAATATATCTATTTGGATGGCACAGTCTGCGGAGTATCAAGCAGTGTGGAACCTTTTCACTGGAATGTCAACCGCCGAACAACCGAGGACTGAGGACACAAGGGCGGGTTCGCTCCGATTAATGCTCCACCACCACACGCAGCTAGCCTTGGCCTTGTCACTGCAAGATCGGAAATCCGTTTTTGCAAGTCCGGGTTCGTGACTCTCTAGATCGACCTGTTGGCCACTGCTATGACTTTCCTCAGTCTCATCAAGGGCCACACCACCGACACCAACGTGTCCCAGATACCCAGAGGTTGAACCGTCAGCCATATGTAAAACACAATACGATACGTTGGTAGGATTCCTCAAAGCTCTCCTCCTTTTTCTGTCTAGGTACAGCTTCGGTTGATGAGAACAGTGTATGAACTGGCGACGAAAGCGGGTACAGTCGGTCGATGCTGGTAGCGTCCATGTTGCTTGCGCCAGTCCCTCCAACGCCAGCACTCATCCCCGCACTTCTTTAAGTCTTTTGTGCTGCAGATATCGTCTGAGCTGTTACTCCAGTAGACTGATGGAGAGCCGTTCCATTGCTGCCGCCCCCAATGCCACGAGAGGTTGGAGTCTTGTCCAGATGTGGCCGAGGCGGTACGGGGCGACGGTCACAGTCGACGTCATCGAGGCAGGGGAGTATCTAAAGCATCCGAATGGCGGCGAAGGTATTTGCGACTGCCGACGTGAAGGCCGCGCGGCTAGTAGAGGCACCACGTTAGTATCCCGCTAGTCTCGGTAATCAGGATGCGTGGCACCCATATCGTGTGCCGCGCGGCGCATTCACCGGCCCTGTGGCCGGTTCCGCCGGCTGAACCGTCTTGTGCGTTGTTCTGTCTTCCGGCGGCGTGAACAGCAGTGGCAGACGGGCGGCCTCACTTCCGTCTGCTGCTTGGTCCATTTCGGCGTCCTCTAGAGGTCGGAATCCGCCGCGTTTCTTGATCCATCGAGAGAAGGAGGACACCATGGCTTTGCGGTGCCTTTTTGATGCCATGCTGCGTTAACCCGAAGTAAAAATTTTTTGTAAAGAATGATAATGAAGAAGGGCGGATGAATATCGGACTGAGCTCTCAGCACTCTACGTACCACCAAAGAGGTACACAAGGAATTTAAGTTTTTTTTTTCTTCTTTTTTTTTTTCACAACTCTACGTCGCCTAGCCCGATGGAATGATCTCAAACTCACAGGGCGAGACGATGTCTGCGAGTGTTGTCGTCATTGGACCCAGAAACTTTGGTGCCCCCCTGGAGGAACGACGTCTTCGATCAAACAGCATTTCGGGTATCCGGGCTCGAGGCCAGGGACTTTGGGTGTCCGTCCGGATGTCACTTAGCACAACAGAGAAGCGAGGAAACATGAACAATATCGCATCTTTCTTTTCTAAAGCGATCTAACAAGAGCTAGCTAGGTACATATGATACAGCTGGTGCACAAAGAATGGAAGGACAGAACACACCCTGGGTCTGTTTGTGGTCGTCGGTCCGTCACACACGGGCCATTAAAGCCCTGATGCAGTACTCGAGCGAACAACCGACTCTTTTTTTTTGATCATCATTTTTTTTTCATCCGCACCAATGCAAGTCCCCCACAGCGCCCACACAGACAAATCGTAATCAATGGTATCCATACCACAAATCTTATTTTCAATCAGATCAGATCAGATCAGATCAGAACGTCGGCGCGACGTTCGCAGCCTCCTGCACAGCCCTCAGCTTGAACGTCCTCAACGAGTTCGTCGAGCCCGAATGGCTATGTCCCCGACCACCACCACCAATACCGGCAGACGGAGGTCCACCGGTCGTCGTGCGCCGCCTGTTCAGTCCCGGTACGCCCCCACCGCCGCCGCTGCTGCCGGACATAACTGAATGCCCGGACAGGCGCTGGGCGCTGTTGTTGCTGTTGTGGCTCGCCATGGCGACACCGCCGTACGGCGAAGCAGGCACCGACGATATGCCTAGTCCCAATCCCGTGCCGGTATGGCCGGAAGGAGAAACGTCGCCGGCTCGCCGCCGCACGTTGAGAGCGCTCATCATGGCGCTGAGCGCCACACCCGCGTCGACGGCGGGCGGTGTTAGAGGAGCGTTTGTGGTGCGTCGCGCGATGGGGAGGGAGTAGTAGTGCGGTTTACTGTGCGCGGCACCGGGGGAGCGGCCGCGCGTCATGGGCAACTGCATCCCGGGGAGACCGGTGTTGATGGCGTGGTGCGGGTCTCTGTCCATCATACGCGAGGGCGAGCGGCTCGAGCCCCTGCTGGACGGCGGCGTCGGCACCCCACCACCACCACCACCGGTTCCCATGTGCTTCTGCTGATGATCGTCGCCGCCGCCGCCGAACTGCGCCTGGAGCTGCTCGAACGAGAGTTGTCCGCTGTCAACACCGGCGACGCCGAGAGGGGGAGGCGGCATGCGGCTCAGCCGGCGGATGGCCTTGCGGTTGCTGTCGATGAAGCCCGCCATGGACCGCAGCGCGGCGTTGTTGTCCTGCGCTGCTGCGGCTGACGCGCCGAGGTCGATGGCTGGCGGCGTCGCTGCGCGCGCGAGGTGGACGGCATTCATAGTCATCGGCGCCACAGGGCGGGCGGCGACGGCGTGCATCTGACCCGGCCCCGCGTTGCGGATGCTCGCGTTGATGTGCGACATGACCGCGTCGAAGTCGACGGGCGCCGCGTGGTTGCGACCCGAGACACGGCGATCCACCCCGATGCGGCGGCTGTGGCCCAGAACCAGGTCACGGGTGAGCACGAAAAAGGAGCCATCCCTAATCTGGCGGCGCACAAGGTGCCAGCGGGTGCGGGCCGGGTTCTGCTCGATCTCGGGCTGCGTCACGCTGCACTGCGCCAGGCGCGCGTAGAACACCTCGAGGCGCTTGGCCATGCGCTCAAGCGTCTGCAGCAGGAAGCTGCACAGCGCCGAGACGCGCTGGCCGTGGTACATGTCGAGTCCGGGGGTTGCCATGATGGAGTCGAAGGCGTCCATCCCGCGACAGGCCTCCTCGCGGATGTCCTCCAGCAGCTCGATGTCGAGCTTGACAGACCTTGCTGCGTAGGCTACGATGCCGCGCTCGCGGAAGCGGGCGGAGGAGGCGTCCTCGCTGACGAACTGGCCCACGAGCGCCACCTCCTGCGAGGTCTTGATCGCGTCGCGCGAGGTCTTGGCCCGGGCGATGACGCCCAGCACGTCGGGCAGGCGGGCGTCCGGCCCGGTAACGCCTCCGGCATCCTCGCCGGGGCTCGATGCGATCGCGAAGGAGAGCTTGAGCACCAACTCCTGCATCTTGGGGCCGAACAGCGCCGCGAAGCCGCCCTGCAGCAGCCGGGACTGGTACGCGTAGAAGGCGCGCACGCCGATGACGTTGAAGAGCCCCTCGCGGTACCAGATATTGGTCGTGCCCCTGGGCCCGATCTCGGTCTGGCCCGCGCGCGAGTCCGCCTCGCTGATCTCGTGCATCTCGAACTGGTGCGCGACCAGCGTTTCGACCGCTGTGCGGAGGTACGCCTTCCACAGATCATACAAAGGCGACAGCGCATCCTCTCCCCCTTGGCCTCGGAACTCGGGCTTGGGGCTCAGGTGGCCGACGAAGTATTTCGTCAGGAGCGAGGACACCTCCGGGTTGTTGGTGTGAGCGAGCATGTCGAACGAGCGACTGCAGTCGACGCCCGCGTTGGACTTGATGATGAACGTACCCCCCGGGTGCATCGGGCAGAAGTCCGTCACGTCGTACACGGAGCCGTGCACGCCCAGCCAGATGCGGCCTCCCGGGCGGTGGCCCGTGTTTCGCGCCAGCTGCGAGAGCGGGATGGTCGGCAGGTTGCAGGGCAGCGCCTTGGGCGTCATGAAGATGTCGAGCATGAACCTGCGCTCGGCGAAGGCCCGGCTCAGGATCATCTCGGCTGTGTCCGGGTCCGTGGTACGGTACGTGCAAATGGCCTTCCGGATGCCCGCCATCACGGAGTCGAACACGGCCACGGACCCGCACACGTACATGTACCCGCCCAAGCCCCCGTGCTTCTTCGACATGAGCAGGTCGCACACCGTAGCGCCCTGCTCCTCGATCAGCGCGTTGATATACCTCGGCGGCGTCTGACGCTCAACGAGATCACGCATGCGGCTGTTGTAGCTCAGACCCCTGGAGTCGCGGGAGAAGGCCACGTGCACCTCCAGGAGGCCGGCATCCATGTGCTCGCGCAGCTCGTGCTCGTAGCAGAACTTCTCTCGGGACTGCACGCCGAGGAAGAGGATGTCGCGACCGGCGGCGTTGGCGCGCGCGCCGCTCGACAACGCCATGCGCGCCTGCCAGAAGCTGCGGAAGGGCGCGATGCCGCTGCCGCCCGCGAAGTAGGCAACGGGGGCGGCGCGGTCAAGCGGCAGCTGGAAGGCGACGGGGCGGGAGATGCCGACGAGGATGTCCTCCTCCGCGATTATGTGCTCATCTGAAGACGAGGGGAAGGGGTTAAGGAAGCCCGAGCTGACGCCGGGCATGATGGCCGCGGGCTGGCTTGTGGGGCCCGGGGCGAACATGGGTGCTAGGTTGTGCTCGGCGCGGGAGACAGTCAGATCGACGGTCGAGGGCAGCAGCTCGTCGGTCGGGTAGCTGGAGATGGAGTACGTGCGAGGCACCTCGACCTCGACGAGGTCCGCGAGCCAGGCGAGGCCAGCGCTGCGGCTGCCTTCGCCGACGCTCTCTTCGCTGCCGAGGTCAAATGCCTTGTCCCAGATCTGGGGCGGCGTGTCGGTCACTGCTCTCTGGAGGAGATCGCCCAGCGAGCCGCGGACGGGCCACTCGTCGGTGGCGAGGACCTGGAGCACCGTGCTCGAAGAGGCGCGGAGCAGGTCGAGAACCTTGAGCGCGAGCTCCTTGGTGATGGGCGCCAGGTGGCCACGGCGCAGGATGTACTTCACCGTCAGCTGCGGCGGCTGGCTCGCCTGCGCGACGGAGCCCAGGTGCTTCGCGAAGCGGGTCCAGGTCGCGCTCTGCGACGTGTTGACGGGCATGTCGAAGTCGAGGCCCAGCGCAGCGATGACTTTGGCGCACTCGGCGTACGAGTTAAGCGGCATAACCGCCAGCCTGTCTCCGGGTTGGAACGTGATGCCCGTGTTGTGCAGGTCCAGCGTCACGTTGGCGATAGTGCGGTTCGGGTCCGAATCGACGTACGACCGCGACAGGATCCTGGTGCGGTACCGGCACTCCTCGAACGTGCCGCGCATCTCGTGCGGCTCGACCGAGATCTCGCCCCGGAACGGCTTGAGCCGCTCCTTCATGGCGTCCGAGAACTGCTGGTGCGTCTGCTCCCAGGGCCGGCCGTGCGCTTCGCCAGCCCCGGAGGCGCCGTTCGTCTCTGACCGGCCCGTCTTGCCGGCCACCTCGAGGATGCCGAAGACCTTGTAGCGGTGTACGCCCATGAAGCCGCGCTCGCCTGTGTACGCCTCCACGATGCCGTCCAGGACGCCGAGCAGGCGCGGGTCCCCGGACTGTTTTACGAATTCCGGGATCCGGTAGTGCAGCTCGATGGCGGCGATAAAGGCGCGGAGGTTGGATGGAAGCCACGCGCGGAGGTGGATGCCCTCGGCGCCAAGGAAGCTGCCGTATTCCTTGCGGCCCAGGAATGCATCCATCACCAAATACGGCGGGAACTGCAGGCCCGAGGCCGCGGGGCAACGCTTCGACAACGGGGCGGAGAACTTGGCCCAGCGCACCCACGAGGGGCCCGACACGAAGTTCTCCCCCGAGTTGGGGTTGACCGAGATGGAGTGGAACGCGTTGGGCATGCGCTCGAGGATCTCCTTCAGGCGCACCATCTCCCTCAGCAGGCCCTCGACGTCGCGGTTCATGACGCACTCCTGGCACGCGGCGATGGCGTCGGGCCCGTGCTGGAAGCTGGCCGACGTCTCGGCGCAGCCCTTCAGGAAGGCGATCTCGGCCTTCTCGCCGAACATGGGCCAGCGGAGGTCCATGTTGTCGAACCGCCCCACGTACGGCTGCGTCGACGTCGGGTCGCGGATCTTGACGTTGAAGGAGCTCTGGTCGAAGAAGGTCTGGTGCGGGATGGCGCGTCCGCACCGGCGCGACACCTGCCAGTAGGGGAGCGCCACGCAGCGTGGGATGCCGACGAACTCGTCGCCCAGGTCGTCGCCCATCTCGCAGTCAGGCCTCCACTTTTTGATCGGAAGCGTGCTGCTGTCGCCGCCCGTTGTGGAGACCCCCTCGCTGCCGTCGTACTTGTCCTCGAAGCGGTAGATGTGGCACAGCATGCCTAGGCAGACGAGCGCGGCCCACAGCGCCCTGTCCGGGATGACGTCCTCGGTGCCCTCGACTATCGGCAGCGCGGCGATCGACTCGCGCACCCGACCCCGGGCCACGCAGCCGGGCATGCGCTCGGCGAGGTCCGACCAGAGCCTACCAGGTGAAGCGGCGAGGGCGCCGGGCGCCTCGTTGTAGTCTGGTGTGCAGAAGCCGTGCTCGGCGCTCAGGTAGCCGTCCCTCCACCCGGTCGCAGGGCCGATCTGCTCGGCCCGCAGCATCACTTGTCGGGCGGGCGCGCCGAGGGCCACGGCGAGGACATCCTGCATGTCGGCGTTGAGGTCGTCGACGTTCTTCATGCCGCGGATGGACTCGGGGAGGGGCACGTTGTTGTATAGGACTTCGTTGATGGACTTCCTTTCTCTGTTGTGGTTGGGGGGTGCGGGCGGACATCAAGGTCAATCATTCATCATTTTATCATCATCATCACTCTTGCCGCGTTTCGCTCCTGGTTCTGTGATGGGGTATGTGATGCTGGTGGGCTCGAGCCGGCGCCTTACCTCATCCGTAGCCATTCTTCGGCATCTACTCCTCTTGGTATCTTTGATGGTAGAAGCAAGAGGTTAGTATAAGTGTATGTCTTGTCAGGGGTGTCACCTAGTCCGGTCCAGCCAACAACTTACATCAAAGGCGGCGTGAATATCTCCTGGCTGGCTGAACCCCGAAAACGAGCAACCTCTTGGTCCCATTCGGCTGTTTGATCTGCTCCGGTTCGCCTTAGCGGCCACCGGGCACATGCCGCCTGCCCGGCCCGAGACGGGACACGACAATTCTGACATTGTGGCCGATTCGATAGGTAAGATGTTGATAGTTTTATGTGATGAGCAAAACTGGGTGTACAAGAAGAGAATACACAAAGGATCGAAGTGTGCCCCGGGGGCTTTAGTTCAGAAGTAAGTATCAAATGCTGGCAGAAGGCATTGGATGAGACGCCAACATAGAAACGAGGCCAGCTCACGATGAAGAAGAGAAGAAAGAGGAAATGTCAGACGCAAGGTGACACCAGACGAAAGGGAGGTACAGGCGAGAAAGAGGAGAAGGGCAGAGAGGAGGGACAACCTCGACCTGTCAGACCTGCTTCCTACCGTTGATATTGATTCGTCCCGTCGTAGAGACGCGGGCCTAGTCAGACCTCTCGCTCACTCGCTCGGTCCCTCCAACCCGCCAAGATCGCGAGCGACACTGGCGCCATCACATCATCCACAGCTTGATTGCCTACTCTCCCTCGTTGCCTCCTTTCTTGGACCTAGCAATGCCCCTGTGCATGCGAAATGGGGATGGGATAATGGGTAGTGCCAGTTAGCAGCGCGAGCGGGCAACAAGGGGGAGGGTTCCCCGTGTGGTCACTGGTTGCCCAACGATCTCCACCGGAAAATTATGGACGTGTTATATTTTTGTTCCACGATCTTGGCTGCTATCTCACTAACAGCTCTTTGATGAATTAACGTCGTTTCTGTGTTTGCACCTCATCTAGTACAATGTGATCTCCACCAAGGGGGGCTGTCTGTGATGCACTGTCGCATCCGCCCGCCCATCATCTCAAAACATTCACGTTTGCGTCTTGACCCCTTTCCCAACTGGCCGGTGAGGGTGTGTGAAGTGCAGGTATTGTATTACGTTGAATATTTCCTCCCATGCAAGAAGGGAGAGGAGATGAGGAGAGGAGAGTGGCGCTTGGTGTCGCACGGGTCGCAGTCTTGGCGGTTCCAGAACAGGCCCAGAAAGGACTCCACAAACTGGGCGCCCGGTACCTCCAAATAGGGGGAGAGATGGCCGACGTTGACTGCTGCAAGCCAACGGGAATCCCCGGTCGTGCCGTAGCGAGCAAGGTCCGTCCTTCATTTCTTGTTGTTTTCGAGCTCCGCGACTCCCACTGACCTCGACAACGTCGCCTTGATGCTGCGAGAGGTATCATCAACGGTCAGGCGTGATGGGGGAAAGTTCTGCCCAAGTTATATCACGGTGGGCCAACACAAGGTATCCATGAAACGCAGTGGCGCTAATACCCCCCTGTCCTCAACTTGAATCCTTCTCAAGCATCTTTTGGCGCATTTGAGCCTCATCGGGATGTCAAGGGGTGGCCGGAGGTTTCCCCGGTGGGTGTCCCGACGTGCTTGGCCCGTGGTATTCGGCCGATCAGATTCCCTCCCGCACTTCCTTCCCTGCAGCTTCCTCCCCTGTTCCCTTCCATCTCATCGACCACCCTCCAACAAAACAATTTTGGAGAGACTGGAGAAGCGACTGGGGCTGATGACGGATATCCACAAAAAGCATTCATTGCAAAACCATCAAGTGTTCGAGTCAGTTTCTTGAGTAGCCAA
The DNA here is from genome assembly GCA_003049485.1 of Ophioceras dolichostomum. Classification (NCBI taxonomy): domain Eukaryota; kingdom Fungi; phylum Ascomycota; class Sordariomycetes; order Magnaporthales; family Ophioceraceae; genus Ophioceras; species Ophioceras dolichostomum. The sequence continues at coordinate 32,314 of PYST01000298.1, read as the reverse complement.
ACAGCGTAGTTCGTGGTTCCGCTTTCGTTTGGGAGCAGGGTCATATTCGATTCAGGTTCTGGCTGTTCCAACCTCCTCGAACCTCTGCTGATGATTCTGAAACGAGCTCGAGAAGAAGAAAAAAGACTGAACAAGCACCCAAGAAGCCAAGAACTGCCCGCCCACAAGATGTGGCTAAATTTACTTCGTACATCTGCCATTGAATGGGATGAATGGGATGAAAGAAAGCAGAAAGACAAGACAGAATGGGAGCAATACGGTTTGATAGAAGGCAAGCAGTGTGCCAACCCAACATGAGTGGGCTACCCGAAACGGACAAGAAAATGCACAAACAATGCCATGAAGCTGCAAACACATGGACATCACCCGACATACTTAGTTAGAGGGACTACTGCGGAGATCCGGCGTTCCTAGCTAACACCAGCTTGGAGTGGCGCCGGCTGTTGATGGTGATCTCTTACGGTTCCCTGAAAAGGGGTTCTCAGTGTCGGCCATCAGTCTCATGTTTCCATGAGCTTCCCACTGGCTTCCCACCGGCTTCCCACTGGCTTCCCACCGGCTCTCCAGCATCATAACGGCAAAATCTGCTCCGGTCAACAACAAGTGGGAAAGAACAGCGGGGAATCGTCTGCTATCGCCGTCGTCTCAACTCTTTTAAAGGGTCCAGTCTCTCAGTACCCCTTGTATCTCAGTTCAAGCACCGGTTTCCCCCAGCCCGCCGGCCTGAGGGAGGTGGGAGATACCATTCAAAGGATCAATTTCCTCCAATCTAGTCCCCTTAAAATACTCTATGCTTGCCGCTTTCAGTGTCTAAGTCTCTCGCCCTAACATAGGCGGTGATAATACCGGAGCTATTTTCACAAGCAATTGGGGCTATCAGCCTACGAGGCCTTGTTCAGACGCCATTGCTTCTTCCCACGGACGACGGATAGCTTGACAGCCGTTTCCTTTCGACATACCCCAAAACACTGCACGATACGGCCCCAAATCTATCTACGCTGAACTGTCACACAGTACGTACTAGTATGATCAAACCCCTCTTCTAATAATCATCCCATCAAACGGAGATGCCACCCAAGTCAGGTATTATTATGACCGAACTATGATTTTGTGGTCGCTCTCAGTAGCGACTCTTTCGGGGCAATCGTTTCTCCCTGCTACCCGTAGGTCTTCCCACCAGCCAGTTCCAGCACGTTGATGTGCCCGGTCCCCTTGCCTCCCATGCGGCGAGTCCCCACAGACGGCGTCTCCGGTCCGCAAACGGCGGACACTACCTAGGCAGTGGATAGTCGCCAGAAGCCGTTGCCAAGTTTACTGGGGCGACTGCTGTTACACACCGTGTCGCAATGCACCCATTCAGCAAGTCGTCACCAAGTGCAGTATTAACAGCCTCCGCCTGAACCCTCCTGTTGCTGTAATAAGTGTCCGGTCTCTCATCTCGTTCGTTCGTCCACGTGCGAGAGCGCTACCACATCTATGGAACCGTGGTGGTAGGGAAGAGGCCAACACATGGCATGAACAGATGAGCCCATTCCAAGAACAATATGCCTGCCGGAACGTAAGCAGGCAAGCAGGCAAGCAGAGGACTATGTCGTACACGGTCATACTATCGTATATAGAAGACCAAAGCAAGGGACATGTTTTGAAGCGGGATCTTGCAGGGTACATGCGGTAGTAATATGGTCGATTTTTTTCACGGGCAGAGCCGGCGACGGCGCGTACACGTACCACATACGACTTTACAATTTCCAACCAACAACGCTCTGAACGTGAATCCTCCGAACTATACTAGGTACCTTTCCACACTCCCCCTTTCCCGACCCACCGCCAGCAACACACACCAGCGACTACCCATATCCCATCGAAAACAAGTCTAGCATACTTTTCTTCCTCACCATCCCGCGACCTCCGTCTCCTGTGTTCCATGTATCTCCTCCCATCACACATCCTTGGGCAGCACACCAGCCTTCTGTCCCGTCCACGTCGCAATAGCGTCCATAAGCGGCGGGTTAAGCGAATCGTACGTCTCGAGCCCTAAGCTCTTGAACTTTCCCCTCACCTCCGCCATGCCACCGGGGTTGAACCCCTGCTCGATGATGCTGCTCACGAACGCCGCGAACTGCGGCTCCTGCCATCCCTCCTTCCCCTTTCCCGGGGAGAGCTCGACGTGGACGAAGTCGAGACCTTTAAAGGGGTGGTCCTTCTCGATCCTGCCGAAGAGGTGCACGCCGCATCCCTTGCAGGCGTAGCGCAGGATCGTGGCCGACTTGTCGACGATGGTCAGCTTGGACGCGTTGGACGTCACGTTGACGCTCGACGTCGGCACGGCGCCCACGATGGAGAAGAGCGCGCCGGCCGGCTTCCAGCACTTGGAGCAGCCGCAGGCGTGGTTGTGCGCCACATTGGAGGAGATCGCCACTGTGATGGGGTCAGAGGCGCAGTGGCAAGTGAGGACGCCGCCGGGGAAGTCGGAGCGGCCGGGCGTGATGCCGTTGTCGATGAGGGGGTGGATGGATGGAGCCATTTTTGGGGGTGTGTCTGTCCGTCTGCTTGGAAGGTCGCGGGTTGCAGGGGCTGAGTTTACGACTTGGTGCCTGCGCAGTGGTAGTTGGTAGGTACTATGGATGCGTTTCCTTTCTCTCTGCTCTGTGTGTGCGAGTTGTTGTACGAACGCGTTGCTTTTTCCTTGTGTGTCTGTTTCGATCGCTTTTCGACCTAAGCCGAAAAGTAGTAGTATTCACACAAACGGACAAGTGTGAAGAAAAATACAGACTCTGACGACTCTGCCGAAGGGACGGGACGGAAACCCCTCGTATATAAGTGCCCTATCCCTCCCTAGTTCACTAGCAGTCAGCGGTGAGCGAGTGGGTGGGCCGCACAAGAGTGCGCACAAGCGTGCGGGAAACCATGCAGAGCTCGTAATTATCAGCGATTCCAGCCGGTTCATTCCGTGAGGCGGGGTCCGGTCTCTTGCAGGAAAGGAAAAAGTAAAAAGTTCCAGTATAGCAACGTTGAAGCTAGGAGACAGCTCCAATACAAGTGCCGTCGTGATAGGCCGTGACATCACGGTCAGCCGAGCTCCCGGTCCCTCTATCTTCGACCTCTCCCCCCTCCCGTGTGAGGGGTAAGCTGTGCCACGAAAAAAAGGGGAGGTGGCGCATAAGCATTAGGGAGCTCGAACAGCACAAGAGTGCAGAACCCCCTATCTCCTCAAACCTGTGCCCCTCAATTCTGGAATCATCTCATCGAATTGACCACTGCGCACTCGCGCTGGCAGATCAGATGAGAAGCCAAGGTTGTGCGGTGGAGGTGATGCTAGAAATGACGACGAGAAGCCGGACTAGCACCGAGAGACTTCCGTCCGGGTAACGGGACCCTGGTGAATGGAACAACTGAACTACCGACTCGACGGTCAGATTTCAACGGCTGAAATCATCCGATCTTTTTTTTTGTCCCGTCGCCTCGGTGGAAGACTTTCGCTGCTGGGACGGTGCACGAAGGACTGGATGCAGTGATATCTTCCCGCTCTTGCCACATAGCGGCCGGGCTTGAAAAGAAAAGGGATGCAACCCGAAGTTAAGCCTAAATTCTGTGGTGCTGCTGGGGCACCACTGTTTTTATTCTCCGCAAAATGATGATGGTGCAAGACATCGCGGAATGACGCCTCAGGATATAGCAAAGCAGTGAGACCATCTGGAGAGGGCGTACGTTAAAGCTGAGACCATACCAACTTCTCGAAGACCTGTCCGCCAGCTAAGACAGTACATCAAAGGCCTTCTATTTCCCTATTCCAAAGCCCAATCCCTCGCGTGCCGTCGCACCACAACTTCGTCCTCATCATCACCCTCGTCCTCCAGGTCCCGTGCAACATTGCAACGCGCCCTTCCGCCAAGGCACTTGTGCTCCCCCGCCTTCTTCAGCGTCAGGTACCTCATCCTGGCCCACTCCGGTGTCGGCCGCAGCTCGGGCGCCCATCGCTTCTGCACCGCCGACTCCAGCTCCTCGACGTCGATCTGGGAGGGGTCGACCTCCTCTAGCTCCTCTTCTCCTCCTTGGGGCTGGCGGCGGGTGAGCACGTTGATGTCTTCCTGGCCGTCGTCACCGTCGCCTTGGATGCCCCATGGCGTGTCGCCGTTCGGGTCTCGCTTGGGGAGTGCGTCGTCCCCGTCGTCAGCAGCAATGCTCCAGGGTGTATCGCCCCGCTTGGTGAGCGAGTCTCCATTGCCCTCCTCGTTGTCGGCCACGATACCCCAGGGTGTATCCCCGCGCTTGGTGAGCGCATGTTCGCCGTCGCCGTCGTCTCCGGCCGCAATTCCCCGGGGTGTATCCGCTCGTTTGTTGAGCGCGTCTTCGTAGTTATCCTCGTCGTCGTCGGCGGTCAAACCCCAGGGAGCATCTCCCCGAGTGACAAGGGCAAACTCATCAACGACATCCTCGGCATCGGGAACAGGACTGACGCCCCAGCCGTTACCGCTGTCCTCTACCGGAGAACGAGAGGCGAGCCGGCCATAGCCGTCCGGCCAGTCGGAGCCCCAGCCATCATCGTCTCGTCGGGTAAGCTCCTCCGCGTCTCCGTCATCGATATCGTCTTCGTCGACTTCCTCGTCCAGGTCCCTCACGGCGAGGCGGCGGCCATAGCCTCCGTTGTAGCCGTCTTCGTTATCCTCTCCGTCCACCCCGGCTCTGTCGAACGCGGGCGTCTGGTTTGCCTGGTCGGCTCCTCCGTCAGCAGCAGAGGTGGTGGATAGTAAGAAGGGTTTCACCTCGAAATCTCCCGCAGGCGCCCGCGCTGCGATGAGGCCTTCGCGAGACGGGACCGAAGGGTTTTCCTTGAGCGCTGCCGATATAGCTGGAAGGGCGGCTGCGATGAAGAACGCTGCGAAGGTAGGCCGACGCATTTTGTTTTTTGCTCGGGAGTGCGTGTTCACAGATCCGTGAAAACAAGCGTGCGGGGTGGGGAATACCAGTACTGAGTCCGATCCGGGCCTTCAGCAAAATATATAGTATATACTACGCTGCTCCATGTTAGAAACGGATAAGATGGCTTATGCCTCCCGCGCCAAGAGTGAGAAGCACAAAACGGAAGCAAATAGGCGTAAAAAGAAGAAGCCAGGTGTGGTACCAATACAGAAGCGAACAGCTATGCCTTGGACAACGGCTTATAGCCTAGTATTCAGATTACTCTTCGAGGGAATGCCGACTTAGTCCAAGACGCCAAGGCAAGATTTGCATGTACAGTAATACGAGTGAAGGAGTAGTCACGTGATACCCCTGAGTGGACTTCGTTCCTCCAGTGAGACAGACGGTAGCAATGTCAAAAAAGAAAAATCCGAATTACTACTTTTAGCTCAAATACTGCTGTTAAAAACGGAGAGTGTGCTGTTGCCCGACAGAAGGGTGTTTGAAAAAGTACTGTTGGGGGAATGCGGCGCTCCTTCGGTTGAAGACACTGACTCCCTCTCTCTCGCATCGTATTTCTCGCTTTCGAAGTCGACCAGGAAAGCACCGTAAGCGTGGTTTGCGGTCTCAAGAGAAGTGCCATCTTCGGAAGTCGGTTTGTGATGCTCGAAGGGATTGCACATGTAACTTGGCTATGAAGCACTAAGTAGGTAGGTGTCTTGGTAGGTACACTTGGTATAGTATGATTGTGGAGAAGGTGTGCGAGAATATGTGCCTAATGAAGACACAGGGAAATTAGATATGCTGTCCCGCGAGCGACAAAATTGAAGTTCCGCCAGTGTCTACCAGTGATGGCGCTTGCTCCGTCTTCTTGATTTAGACTGGGCTGTTTGCAGTCAGTCTCTCCCTCGGCCAGCCGCACCATGGCCGGTTCTGCCTCAGACCCCGATTCCGGATAGTCGGCATCGATGGGTTACAAGACATGGGTGACCAGTATGCTGAACCATGCAGCCACTGCGTGATTTTATTGATTCGATATCCCGAATCGGCCGTTTGGCGCTTGTGGCTTTTCCCGCCTCGCTCTAATTTGTCGCAACCACTCCGTGCGTGGGTGCGGCTGAAGGCTGCTGATACCTCAAGTCGATAGTTGTAGGTAGGTCGGTAGGTGTGTAACGAATGTCGCCTGGACCGCGCTTTGGGGATCCTGGAAACGCCAGAACGATACGGAAAGCCGTCCATCCACTCAAGAGAACAAAAATCGTAGCCGGTCTCGAAGTCCCGTCGACTAGGAACTATTCTCGCCTTCCAACCACCGAGCCCTTCCTCTCCACCCTATCGGTCGCAATGGCCGCCTACTGCAGAATTCCGGAGGACTTGGTCCCGTCCGCCACCAGCGGACTTTGCGACTCCACGACTCTGCTCCTGGTCCCTTTCATCACGGGCCACATCTCCGGCATCGGCATGCAGCTCCTGCTCGGCAACAGCAAGCTCCGGAACAAGATCAGGTTCCGGGACCAGAACTACCTCGTCGGCGAGCCGTGGGATCACGAGCCGTGGACTCCCTGGAGCGCCATCGGCTCCAGCGCCCTGTTCGTGATCCAGTCGATGGCGTACGCGGGCGCCTATAAGAACGCCGGCCTGGACGTCCGGTTCGGCGCGCTGTTCTCGTTCTTCCTGACGCGCCCCCGCACCGGCTGGGTGGTGATCACGCTGTCGACCTGCTTCTCCGAACGCCTCACAAACACCGCTACGGACATGCTCTTCCAGGAGTGCCTGCTCGGCTTGCTTGCCTTGCCTGCCTCCGTCTCGTTCATGAATTTCGTGATCGTTCAGAACGTACCCCACGGATGCCCAACGAACACATATTACGGGGCCACTTCCGATCTTAAGTATGTCGGCCGCGCGTATACTGGAGTCGCTGCCCTGGGGCTGCTTGCATGCGCTGTGGTCTTCATGGGCATTGGCGTCGCAATGATCTGGACGGGCCGGTTTCTGAAGAAACGGCTCGGATGGTTCGCAATGATCCCTTCTCTGGCTGCATTCTGCTTCTCTTGGCTTCTCTGGATTGGTAGGCCACAATCCTTTCCCCCTCCCCCACCTCCACATGTGCGGCACTTTTCTGTGTCGCGGCCTAATCACACGGCTGACTCGTCACTCAATCATCCGGTCATTCCACTGCTCCCTTCCTTCGTGCAGGCTTCGCATGGGCCGTCGCGGACGAATCCTTCTGCCCTCGCGAGCCTATCTTAGGATCACTTGCAGTTGTGTCAATCATTTTCCCTCTCATCAGTGGAACAGCAAGGAGCTGGATAGGATATCCATGGGGAGGCTATTAGGAATGCGAAGGCAGCCAGACTTCCTCTGGACGATGGACAATGCCGATTCAAATTCGTGGTTTTGGAGCGGATCTGGGGAACCCCAAGCCATTGATCCGTTGACTAACCCTATACCGCCTCTTCATGCAGTAGTGATGGGCCCAGAGTCTCTCGCTATGGCCTGCACCGGAGCCGGTGTTACAGCAGCACTAGCCTCAGAAGCACTCCTCGTCGAAGCCGCGCTCTGCAACAAGCTCACAAGACTCGTATACGCCGGCTTCTTGTTCAGCCCCCTATCCCAAAGACACGCCTCCCCCTCCCCCGGGAACTGGCTCGGGATCCACGAGTACTGATCCGCAAAGTCCCAAACCGTTACGCCCACACACTTCGGCGTGTCCAAACAAGCGCCCACAACCGCCATGAAATCCTTCGCCTGCTCCTCGCGCGTCGCGGGCGTCGAGGGCGTCTTGTCGCGCGTGTGTCTGATGTCAACCTCGGTGAAAGCCAGCTCCTCGATGCCCTCTATCGCCGAAAACCTCGCCATCGTTGCCATCAGCTCCTTTTTGGAGGGGGAGTTGCCCACGCGCGAGTGACCCTGCATGCCGATGCCGTGGATCGGCGCTCCGGCGCGCACGATGGCCTCCACAAGCGGGATGGTGGCGTTGATCTTGGCGTTGCAGCAGCGCTCGATGTTGAAGTCGTTGTAGTACAGCCTTGCGGAGGGGTCGGCGGCCGCCGCGGCTTTGAAGGAGTGTGGGAGGAAGTCGATGCCCATGGCGCGGTACACTAGATATTTTGAGGTCAGGTCGGCAGGTCACAGCGCGCGCTCACGAGAGTGGTGGGTGAGGTGGACAGCGTCCGGGTGCGGCTTACTAGGACTCTGACGATATCGCCCGTCATCTTCAAGTGCCTCGTTGACTACGTCCCATGCGTAGCATTGGCCTTTGTAGTGGCCGACCACGTTCTGTATGTGCGTTGTGATTACGCGTTCCATCTGGGCGCGGTTGAAATTGTTCACTGATTATCCAGGTATGTGGTGATGATGAGATGGCGGCCATCATTCTCACGTCACTGTTAGCCTAATAAACCTCCACTTGGGCAATATCTGAGAGAAGACGGGAGAAAAATCTGAGTATGAAACTTGAGTGAAAGAGAGGTATGAAGTAGGAGTAGGATGGAGTATGATGGGGTCGGTATAGCGTAGTGAAGCGAAAACAGACGCACCCCAACTCGGCAGCTGACTGTACCACACAAGCGTATGACACCTTAGTCCCTGTCCGGTCTGCTTGACGATGTTTGCCACGGAATCACCGCGCCCGAAGCTGAACCGGCCCTGCTGCGGCTCTGTCGCGTCCCACTTCTGGCCATTGGCAGGCGTGAGCATGCCGAACTCGTCCGGGTCTCGCGCGATGCGCAAGTAGGCCGCATTGCCTAGGCCGGCATCATCAACCGCCGTGCCGAAGTACTTGAGCCCCGCGGCCTTGGCCAACTTGTTCAGCTGCGCGGAGGCCGAACTTGTGAGGAGCAGGACGCCCACGGCGCTGATGATCATAACGCGCATCATGATTCCAGTGGTCCTACGTTGGCCTCATGCCGCTGGCAATGTTAGGAATAGAGGCGTCAAGCTAAACGACGAACATCGTGCCAGGGAGCCGCACCAAAAGTACTGGAGAAGTGATGTCCAGCCGAGCATACCAAGCCCGTGGAAATTACCTGCGCTCGCCCTCCCCTCCCTCACCACGGACGTATGGCGTTCGGAGCCCAGCGCTTCAGGCTGAAATAACAGCTCGACTAAGGAATTCTAGGTCCGTAGAAGGGAGGAGCAGTCAAGGAACTTAGGAGGGGGCTGAAAATTCGAAGTTCCCTCGAAAGCGCACCCATCTTAGGCTAAATTGATGGATCGCTTTGCCAGCGTTATCACCACCCGGTGGAGGGCATTTCTCGTTGGAGGACTGCGAAATAGGGAAATGGGTGCAAGAAACTGATCATCAGCGCCATGGAGAAGTTTAATGAAAGCACTCAACAGTAGCCTTTGGTGTATTTCCTCTAATTCCATGCTTATTCCTTTGTGTTCCCGGAAGCCAATGTAGGGTGGAGGATAGGGGCCAGGTATCAATGATGCGACGAAAAGGGGTCAACCAAGCCAAACAAATCTGTAATATGGAATCTTGAGGAGTTCAACCACGAAAGAAACAGAGTAACCGAACAGAAAACAGCGGAAATTTGAAGTCCCAGATAGCCAAACAAGTACGAAAAAAAATCATTGAACAAGAGCAGCATTGCCGCCCCTCACAAACTTGCTAGCCGCGACGTCCGCCCAGCTCTTCGCCGTCGGCATCGAGGCTGGCGGCGGCAGTGGCTGGCTCGAGAGACGGGGCCTCATCGCTCTAGGCCTTGTTGGCGACTCTGCCATGCCCGCTGAGAAGACGCTCCCGGTCGTCGTGGCGACCGTGCCTGCCGCGGATAACGCGGGGCTGAGAGGCGTATCCTGTTGTTGTTGTTGTCCTTGTTCTTCTGGAGGTCGGCGAGTGGCAGTAGTGACCTCTCGCTCGACGACAAATACGACGGTGTCCTTCGCGCTTTCTGGAGCGGGCGCCGCACGGGTGATGCCTAGTCCGACCCCGACCATCACTGGCGAGGGGGGAGGGTGCCGTCGGGAGGAGGATGGTGGTTTCTCGGTCGCTTCGCCTTGTTGAAGAGCAGCAACGACGTCGGTAGAGGAGACGAAGGCGGTGGTGGTGGCGGTGGCGGAAGGGAATAGGGCGTCTGGGTGAGAAGGTGGAGGGACGTGGCTGGGAGTGGGGGGAGACTCCTTAGCATCAGGGATGCGCGGCGACGGTACGCCGCCGGAACCGCCTGAATCACGGGAGAAGTTGCTACTGTGGCGACTGAACATCGAGCTGGCGGCGCTGCTCTGCGTGGTGCTGTCTGTGTGCTCGCGGGAGAGCTGGGGCGTGCCGGACCGGCTGGTGCGGATTGGCGTCGAGGGGGTCACGGCCATGGGGATGCGAGTGTGGGAGCCGCGGGAGCGGAGGGTGTTAGTTGTTGTTGTGGTGGTGTCGTTAACCGGGGTTTGTGGCGTGGAGGACCGTGTTGCTGATCGTGCTGTTGAGGATACTGTGGCGGCTTGGCTGTTGCGTAGGGAGCTGGGTGTCGAGACGCGTCGGGGAGGTTGTAGGGCGGCTGCGGCTGTGGTGGGCGCGGGACGGTTGACTGTTGCTGCGCGTGGGGGCGAAGGGGTAGTTGTGGTCGTGGCTGGGCGTGTGTTATATTGGGATCGGGGTCTCGTCGGCACCCGCATCATCAGACCGTCTTGGTCGCCGCCAGTGCTCGCGGGAGCGTCGTTGCGGTTCGCCCGGGGTTGTCCTTGGCCACCTTGGCCGCCGGTGCGCTGATTCCTCCGGTTCGCTCCACCACCGCTGCCGCCGCCGCCGCCACCGTTGCCAGCACCAGGTCTCTGGCCCTGACCCTGGAAGCGGCGGTTCTTCGCCCGCTCTGCGTCGAGCTGATCCTGCAAGGCCTCTAGGGCTGCTTTGTGGTCTAACTTCAGCTTATTTTCGCTCGCCGTCATCACCCTTGCGTGCTGGACCCTCTCAATGTGTAGGCGTTGTTCGTACGTCTCCCCCAAGTTGCTGAGCTCGGTGAGCCGTCTCTCGGCTGTGGCTAACTTATCCCTCAACTGCTGATTCTCGTCCATGAGCACCTTGTATCTGGTATCGATCATGCTCGTCACGGCGCGCGAGCTCTTCTTGCAGCAGGAGCCGTGGTACACCTGCTCAATGCCGCCCAACTGCGCGAGGATCGCATCCGCCTCCTGCGCTGTCGGACGACGCTTGGCATCCGCCAAGAGCATCTGGCGCAGAAGTCCGATGGCGTGTCGTGGCGCGACCGTGTGCGCCTTGTGGTCCGCCATCTTCTGTGTGGCCAGCGCACTGCGCTCGAGGTTGTCAAGGCATGTTGCTAGCTTGGTGAGAAGGACTTGCGGGTGGTTATAGTCGTCGGCGGTGATGAGGTTGAACGCGGCGATACCGGAGCCGTAGACAAGACTGGATATGTAGGCGAGAATCAGGCCGAGGCCGTACATGTCGGCGTTCTGCATCGACCACTCATTTCCCAGGTCTGCTATTTCGGGAGCTCGCCATCGACGGGTGCCCCGGACACCGCATGTCTTTGTGTGCTCTTGCGCGTCGACGTCCTTTGAGATGCCGAAGTCGGCGAGGTAAACCTGACCGGCCTTGACGAGGACGTTCTCTGGCTTAATGTCCAAATGCCTGACGTTTTGCGAGTGGCAGTACTTGAGGGCGGCGGTGAGACAGCCCATTATCTCCTGCAGGAACTGTAGGGGACATGTTGTGCGGCCGGTGTCGTGATGTTGGTGGTGACGATGATGTTGCTCCCGACTATCCTGGCGCGGCGGGCCGTTCAAGAAGCTGAGGTCTGTCAGATCAAGAGCTGCAAGTCGAGAAACGGTGTCTTCATCGCCTTGACCCAGACGCATCTCTTCGACGTCCTGTATCAAGTCCCACAGCGTACAGGTGGCCACGGGCCAAATCAGGAGGTACAGTTGGTTCCTCTTGATGCAGTATGTGCCAACCAACTTGACGACATGGGTGTGGTTGAGCTTCTCCATGACACGTGCCTCATCCCTGAGCTCTTGAATCTTGGACGTCCTATGGCCAATTCTTTTCCGCGCCAAGGTAATGGCCTTGTTGTTGTGGTGGTATAGAACCTTGACAACCTTGCCAAAGCCTCCTTCGCCGAGCTCAACATCGCTTTCTTTGAAGCGAGTGTGTATTTTCTTGGCATCGGCGAAGTCGGTGTCAGACGTGTGCTTGCCTCTGATGGGATTGGGAGGATTGCTTGTCAGTCAGCGACGGTCAGGGGTGGATGGGTAGCGCCGACCACCACAAATTTCAGCAGAGGTTGGAGGCTCTGCGGGCGCTATCGCGGCAGGAATTGCGAGAGAGGCAGGGCGTAAGGTAGCTTACACGCCAGACCAATGGCCATGGGATGATTCCCATTCATCGAGCACTTTCCGTTCGTGGGCTTCGAGCTCCGATCTCTTGAGCCTTTCCATGGCGCCGAGCGACGTTGGCATCACCAAGTGCCACTCGTCGGGGCTAGCGCTAGCCATTGCTGCCGGCAATTGGCGGCCCAGCGCCACTGAGCGCAAGGCGCTGGCTTCAAGGGGCGTGTCGACGGCCCAAAGCGCGGGTCGCTCTGCAATGGAGGTCAAGCGACAAAGTCGAGAGATTGATCGGTTTTTTTAACGATGCCGCTGGGCGGACAAGATGCGATGAAGCTAACACAATGGGCAAGGGTAGGTGGACAAGAGAGAGGAATTGATCGTGATCTGACATTGTCGCAAACCTTTTTTTTTCCTCCTCCCAGTCCCAATGCCCCTGCCATCTAGCCTGACTTCTCCTGTCTTCAGCGGGCGGCAGCCGGCAACAAGCGAGAGCGGGGGAGGGCATCTGCACCGCCTCTTCTCATGCATCTCCAAAAGAGGCTGAGCAAAGAGCCGATCCCCCAGCTTCCCCTCTATTTGAGCCTCATTGGTCAGCAAGCGGAGGTCCTCCAAACTCCGGAATCGAGAGAAAATATGTACCAACTGGGGCCTGTTCAAGAAAGGGGAAGCAGAAAATACGATAACGACAATAAATCCGGGCCATGTTCGGGGAACCCGTCGACTCTTGTCCGACTGATTTCGTCCGGTTCCTCCCATAGTGAATGGTCCATGGCTAAATCGTCGACCGCTAGCAATTGTTAACAGTTGACATTAGACTCAATGCCGAGACGTTGATAGGAGATGCTAGTCGGCCATCTTACGTAAGAATCCCGCGCATGTTCAGTAATCGTCAAATTGATGAGTGCCTTCAACACACAAATGGTTGAGCGTTCCGAGGGACCAGCATCGTCACCGGGCTTTGCAGACCTCAACACGATTCTCGTTGGTTCTGCGGTTACGGTACATATCGTCTCACGGATACATGGCATGTTAAAATTGCTTCTTTAAGCAGGGTAGGTAGGGTCTGCATCCACCTGCCTTTTAGGCAATTACTCAGCACCTCAACAGCTGTTGCTGCAGCCCGCGTCCTCTAGGTCCTCACCATCCCTTCCAACGGCCAGGCATAGGGAGCACAAATGATATCAATGCTGCGTAAGGACGGCGACGACATGTTCTAAGGGAATTGGCGTTTCTTCTCTTCTTTGCTCATGCTCAGGAAACTTGCTGTTGGGGGACAAACTAGCGCACGAACACACTAAAAACGTCGGCTTGCGACTACTCTCCGGTGGCGTCGCGGTTCAACCCATCCCGCCGCGTTTGCTTGGCAAATCGTGGGGAAGAAAACGCCTTCCCGAGGCTGGCACCCCTTCGAACCGAGACATCGCAAGCTCGCTCGAGCCATTTCAAATACCGACATTGCACGGAGTCAATGCAGAGCCTATCAATTAGTTAACTCGTCAATCTATCGCCCTGCCCTGTCAACTTGTCGGCTCCCGATTCTGGGACGGCAGTCCGGACGCCCCACAGTCGACTCCTCCGCCGATCCCGTCCTCGTCCCCCGTCGCCGGGCCAAGCCCCGCTCTTCGGAGATCCGCTCGGCTCGGACTCGCGCGTTCTACCCAGTTCAGCAGGCAGCTACTGCGCCTCAGCGGTGACCACTACGATCCTACGACAGATAGACGGGAAAGAACTCCCGCAAGTTTGACGCGATGGCCACAACCCATGTCGACCTCGCCATCCTCAGCGCTGAGCATTACGACACAGGCATCCCGCCCCGGGGTGTAAGGAGGATCCGTCAAACGGCTCCGACTGGCGGGGAGGATGGCTCCGCTGCGAGGAAACGTGCGAAGACACAGGCAGTCGCTAGGACGGAGCACGCCACAGACAAGGAGGCCGAGGGCGCGGAGAAGAAGAGAGTCAGGGGTAGGCCGAGACTCAACACCAACGATGAAACTGCCGTCGAGGTGAGTGTTGCCCATGTCCAGGCGAGAGATACCCTGACCGTGGGCCGTGCCAGGCGACAATTACTAACTCTTTCATCGTTATTGCCCCCACATTAGCGTCGCCGAACCCAGATCAGGCTCGCGCAGAGGGCGTATAGGAACCGCAAAGAGAGCGCTATCACCACTCTTGAGAAACAAGTTCGGGACCTGAGGGACACCAATGAAGAGATGAGCAACGCCTTCATGATGCTTCATGACTTCGCCGTGCGCCGTGGCTTGCTGGACCACTCGCCCGACTTCGGCACCCAGCTGAAGTCCACCACCGAGAAGTTCCTGGCCCTGGCGCGACGCACCGCCGAGACTGGCTACATCGGAGACGACGATGCTGCCCCTGTTGTGCCTTCTTCTTCGCGGTCGCCGGAACAGCCTGAAAAGGGGATACTCACCCCACCGAACGGCCACTCTGGGAGTGGCGGCTCAACGAACTCCGCCGACGAATCTCAGCATCAGCAACAGCAACTCCTCGGCGGCCCTGTCGTGACGCACCGCCCCGTTCCCGAGCCGGAGTCGGACATGGTGCTATCGTCAGTCCTCTCCAGCGGCGGCCCTTCTGCAGGCTTTTCGACCGCCGCATCTTTGCCAACCACAATCCCCGACTTGGAGGTGATCACCCAACCGACCTTCGAGAATGCCAGCTTCCCCTTCACATTCACCGACGCGCAGCTCGACTCGCTCCTCAACCCGTCCCCTTACCCACACGCCAACTCCCTGCCGTCCCCCATCACCTACGCCGCGCGCGAGGCGACCTTCGGCCGACGACTCCAGCGCATCGCCCTCGAGCGCGCCCTGTACCTCATCTCCCTGCCTAACCCTCCCCCTCTCCGCCTGGTCCGCGTCTTCGGCTTCGTCCTGCCCTTTGAGTCCGCGGACGCGATCCGGAAACGCCTCCAGCTCGGCCTGGACAGGTCCCGCCACGAGTCGCTGTACTTCTGGCACCAGCCGTTCCAGCACGCCGGAGGGGCGGGCACGCATTTCCAGAATCCGGGCGCGGAGTACGCCGATGACACCACCAGCAGCGGGAGCGGGAGCGCCACCACCACACCTCCCGCCTCCACCACCACGGCATCTAGCGTCAGCAACGGCGGCGGGCGGTTGATGGGAAACCAAGGAACGGTCGACGTCCTCCGCACCCGGCGCGGCACGGGCCTCTCCACAGGCCCGTTCTCGCGCGCCGTCGAGGAGACGCGCGACTTCCGGCTCGACAGGCGCATGCGCATCACCGTGCCGGGCTTCGAGGGCGACTTCTACGACCCGGACGAGGTCGAGCTGTACCTGCACCGGTTGGGCGTCGACATCCCCCCCGGACAGGACTTCGTAGAGCTGGAGGTCGATTTGTCGGCCTTTGCTGACACGCCAAAGTCGGGGTTGGCGGCTACCGCGGCTGCGCATGCGCATCAGCAGCCGCATCAGCCGCATCAGCATCCGCAGCACCAGCACCAGCAGCAACAACACCATGATACGTCGCCTCCCGAGTCTGTCAGCGGTCGCGGCGTGGAGCATGTGCATTTCCCTACGCTGCCGGCGGGACTGTTCCCCTCGCCCGCGTTTATGGGGCTGCATGGTGGAAGTAATTCTGCGGGTGGTGGTGGTGGCGGTGGTTTGGGCGCCATGGGCAACGAGTTCTCGGCCGGGAACAACGGGCCTGTGCCGTCACCGCCGACGCTGGCTACGTCTCAGGGGGGCGAGGTTACCGCCGCGTCAACGGAAACACTGTGGGCGGCGGCTGAGACCGACCTTGCTGGGTACGGCTTCTCGGCGGACGGGAGTTTCAATCCTGGTGGTGCCTCGTCGGCGGGAATGCTGTCGTTCACGGCAACAGGCGGCCTGTCTGGTATGTCTCAGCAACAGCAGCAGCAACAGCAGCAGCAGAGCAGGCCGAGGAAAACATTGGTCACTCTCGATATTGATCTTTTCATTCAAAGTATGTCGTTTTGGTTCTACCACTTGCCCACCCCCCATCCCTCCCTTCCAAGGACCTGGCTTGCTGACGAACGAGTTTGATCCTATTTGCAGAACTGACGGACAAGGCGACGTGTTTGGGGAGGTCACCCGGCTTCCGCATCGAGAACGTCCGGGAGGCGTTCTTGGCGTCTGCGCAGTACTCGGAGCGTGTTGTTTCTCTTGTATAGGTCAAAGCACTAGTGTACTTGGGCATCTTTTTGGTTCTTCTGGCGTGGTGAAAGGGAATTTTTGGATATCTACTGGTTAAATATGTAGATGTTGGCGGAGATGTCGAAATACTTTCTACCGATATTTAAATAAGTTTTCCGCTGCTAAAGCGCCGTTAATGCAAAATCGACACCTAAGGAGATGAATCTATGATATAGACAGATATTTACAAAGGACGCTATGCTTTCCATATCCTACACGTTCCGATGTACAACAGCATGGATCGTTCTATAGGTCGTTTCTGTCAGCAGCTTCCAGGAACAGCCCGTGGACTCACTCCTTCCTTCCCTCTTCTCTCCATGCACGTCATCACCAAAAAAGCCCCCTATCCCTATTATAGGACGATAGTGGAGGTGCTGAAGCCAGGGCCGAGGAAGCGTCCTCCTCCTTCTCCGTCGCCACTCCTCCTTCCCCTTCCCCTTCCCCCTTCTCCTCCTCCTGCGCCAGCCTCCTCTCTATCGCCTTCTCCAGCGCGCTCCACGCCCCGCCCCCCAAGTCTGCCAGGGCGCGTTTCTGCGCGGGGGTCTTCATGGCCGTCTTCACCATGTCCCACTCGCGGCCCTTCCACCCTTTCACCATTTTCTTTTGCTGTAGATGCGACTCCTCCTCCTCCTCCTCCTTCGACAACAACGCGCGGTGGTCTTCCTCCCCTCTCCGAGGGGTGGCTTTGGCCCAGCGCGACTTCATCACCGTCGCCGCACCATCACCCCGCTGCTCCTGGTCCCCCTTCCCTTCCTGCTTTTTCTCGACTAACGGTTTTACTTGGCTGCCCAACCCGGTTTTCTCTGCCGAAGGACCTGCGTGGGCCACCGCCGCTGCAATCGCAACCTCCCTCACTATCTTCTCCCACCCGTCGCCGACCAGCACTTGGATGGCCTTCTCTCGCCGGGCTTGTAACTTGGCCAAATCTTCCTGCGTGTCTTCCTGTGAAGGCTGGATCTCCACTTTAATGGCCTTGAACATCGAATCCCACCCATCGCCTCCAGCAAGGGTCTTTTCGGTAAAAATTGGCCGCTTGTCGACTGTCAACACCCTCCTGAGTTGGACGTTACCGTCATTACACTTTGTCTTCGCCTGGTCACCCTCGGCCTCCTTCGCCGGACTGGTCTCGGCCGGCGGAACTCGCATGTAGCTGGCTTGGCTGGTGCCGCTGGTTGTCGTCTTCGGCGCAGTGAGCGTGTTCGACGCTGCCTCCGTCATCGTTGTCGTCGTCGCCGTCATCGTCTGTACTAGTGTTATTATTTTGCTTGTCGCCTTGCTGCCGTCTGCTAACGAGGACTCCGCAATGTCGTCTGTTGACGACGATTCCGCGATGCCGTTTGCTGACGACGATCCCGCAATGCCGTCTACCAACGGTGATTTCGCGCTGCCGTTTGCTGACGACGGTTCCGCGATTCCTTTTGCTGATAACCATTCCGCGATGCCGTCTGCTGACGACGACTCCGCGACGAAGAGCGGCCACTCTGCCTCTCCACCGGCGACCGTCTTCTTCTTCCTCCCTGCCGAGGCCCGCGCCTCTGCAGCCGTCTGCTGGAGCTTGTCCCACTGGCTCATACTACCAGTGACTTTCTTCGTCGCATCAGCTGGCCTTAACCTAGACTTAGACTTGGACGCGGACCTTTCGTCGTTCTTGGGCTTGGATGCCTCCATCTTGCTCTTCTCCTCCGCCTCCAGCCACACAGCCTTCCTCTTCTCCTCCGCCTCCAGCCACGCAGCCTTCTCACTCTGCGCAAGCTCCCTCTCCGCCTTGACAACCTTCCAAAGCGCCTTCCCCCTCTCGGCCTGGTCCATCCTCTCGAGGCTCAGCGTGTTCGCCAGCGCCATAATGCCCTCGTTGACAGAGTGCGCGAATCTCGCACCCCTACCCCCATTCCCACGTTTCCCGTCTCCCCCAGCTCCGTCCTCTGGCTTCAATCCGGCATGATGCACGAGAAGCTTCTCCCATTTGTCTTCTTCAAGCGCCTCCCACATGTCGTCCTGGCCCATGTCTATGAGGCGGCCGGTGCGGTTCGCGCGCTTCAGCTGCATGCGCTTTAGGGCTGTGCCTAGCGTGGTCGGCTGGGGCTTGCGGAAGCGTAGGAAGGGGAAGCCGTCCGACGTGGCGACCAAGGTGGGCACGCGGCGGATTCCGGTCCCGCCGAGGGAAGATTGGGGCGTGGGCCGGGAGGGGACGGTGTAAAAGAATTTGGGCTCGTCGCGGATGTCTCCGGGGTCGAACTTTGGGTTGGGGATGCGCTCGAGGAGTTTTCCGCTTTTAGGCTTTGGAGATGACTGCTCGACGGCTGGCGTCGGCGCGGAGGCGGAGGCGGAGGCGGAGGCAGACTCAGGGGAAGACGGGATTGATTCGCGCTCCGAGGCGAACGCCTTGCGTTTGAATCGGTCATTCTGGCGAGTTAGGAAGTCGAGGACGGTGACGTGCTCGGGGCTATCTGCCGTCCCAGCGGCCGATAGAAGATCGAGGAACTGGGGCAAGGAGAAAGTCAGTACAGACAGAGAGAAGGTGAGAGACAATCTATGGCCCGACTGACCTTGTAGCCATTGCTCAGAGCGGAGACGACTATTCGAGGACTGACGTCTGTCCTGTTCCTGTGGAAGCCCTTGCGAATCAGGTGCTTGATGGGGTGGACAGGTCCTGGCCCCTGAACGAGGCTATCGGGTAGGGGAACGCGAGGGCCTAGGCGGAGGAGAGCTCTGTATAGTGCGAAGCCTGTGCCGGGAAGTTAGGAAAAACAGGTTCATGGTGTTGGGGCCCGAACAGGGACCGGCAGGGGCATTGGAGAGGAAGCATACATGCTGTCCGGTGCCGCGGATCGCGAGCGGGCACATACGGTGCTCCCATTCATCTGAGGCGAAGGGGGGACTGGTTACCCACCACCACTGTCGTCTTTGCCACGGGTTTCTGGAAACTTGGTGTTCGGTGCACATCACTCTGCAGCTCGGGAAATTTTGCGAGTCTGCCATGGCTTATCTTATCGGACACACAGAGTCCACTCTGACGTACCAGCGCCGAACAGTGTGAGAATCACGTGGTGGAGCCATCAGCTCGTCCGTCAATTCCATGTCGCGATGCGCGAAAGCCCCCTCGTTGTAAATGCAAATTCATACGTGTATATTGGGAAATGTTCGTAGAAAGCTTTAGTTGCGTCGGTTCCATACTCCGTCTCCTAAGCGAGTCGATAAGAAAACCAAAAACCTAGATGTCCTCTACCGCTGGCCCGCCTCCATACGGCCAGTGGTGACACCGGCGGGCGGCGCCATCACCACCGGGCACCACCATGCCGAACACCGTTATTTATATGGCCATGTGGTTGTCTCTCGCCGGCCGTGGCAGAGTCGTACTCTAGTGCGACCCCTCGTATATAGCGTACTTCGAGCCCTCGGGTGGCTGGGGCAGTTTCTTATTCTCGTCCATGAACCTAGAACGTCGGATAACAGGCAAATGATTCCGAGCAGTTAGCCTCTGGTTTCCAAAACATCATCGCCGATGCCAAAAAAGGACCGGGTCTTCTTCTTGGGTTGGTTGGTATCTAAGGAAGAACGAAGGGCGAGGGAATAGGAGCGCGGCCCTAGATCCTAGCCACACGACGACGTACTTTCGTATTGCGATCAAAGCGGCCTCTAGACTAAGGGGGTCCTCTTTGGGGCGTGGGTTCTTGGCCAGCTCGGCCGCGATGCGCGTCCAGTCGCGCAGGATGCCGATGGCGTTGTTGTCGATCGCGCCGTTCTGCGGGTTGACGCCGGGGAGGTTGATCTGGCTGACGAAGTGGATAACTGGGGGTTCCTTTGGGTAGTTATCGCCGCAGTGCATCTTCAGCTCGTAGATTCGGTTCTCGTGGTGGCCCTACCGATATCATCAGTGTCGCGTGAGCAAGGCCGTGCACGAAGAGCGCAGGGAAAAGACAAGAAGCGGGTATGGCCGCTATGCGCGCCAGTTATGAGCCGAGCCGAGAAACACTCACATGTGGCGGACCCCAGATTGTTCCCCTCCAGTTCGTGAGCGAGATGTCTTCCGAATCTTCGAGGCCGTAGGAACAAGCGCCTAGCGAATCCAGATGGCGACGACATCCAGGAAGGTCAGTAAGAGTAATCGCTGCGCAGGCGCACACATGATGTGAGGTCAGACGAAGGCTAGGCCAGCCTTACCAGCTCCCATTCCCTTCTCTCCCTTTTCTAACTCCGCGAGGAGTTTGAAGCTGCGGGGCACCTGAGCAACCGCCATGGTGGGCAAGGACGAATAAGCCAAGCAGAAAAGATTCTGTACTCAAACAGTCGCTGACGATGTGTTTGCGTCGGATATTCCCAAGTGCGGCGTTGAGCGGCGAAGATGTTTGGAAGAAAATAGAGTCCGAGAGCCAAAGCAAAAGAAAGTGACAAGAGTCTGCGGCTCGGATCGTGGTTGGTACTCAGTTGCTGCAAGGATGGTAGTCACTGGGCGCCGGTTGGGCTGGGCTGAGATAAAGAATGGCGGGGCGTGACACTGGAATGGATCGATGGTGGGGTTTGGCAGGAGGCGGTGTGAAACTGCCGTTCTGCCATGTTTTAGTCATCTGGACATCCCTGCAGATAGGCGCAGCAGCTGGCATCATCACAGCACATACCAAAGCGTTGAATGCCACCTATTCAATACAGGCAAACATCCATTGGATACCTGGCTTGATACCATCTGTCTTATACCTAACACAGCACACTTGAGAGATAAGAGATGCTTGACTCTTGAGGACGACGCGATGTCGACTAGTCTAGACCCTCTTTCACAATCAAAATGACGGCCCAACTGCTTGCCACCGAGCTCACGAATCTCATCCAGGAGAGCAAGCGGAAGCACAACGATCTACGGCAGGTGAGCCTCGCGGAAACCCCTGAACCTCGACCTGTTGTGGTTTTGGGATGGCCACTGCCTTCAGTTCCCGACATATGGTAATTCCCGTACCAACTGACAGACCACAGGCTGCCGAGAAGTCTCTCGAGGAACTTAAGAGCTTGAACGTGACCTCCGAAGCTCAATTGGGTCCTGGTGAGCGATGCCGCCCTCACGATGTCTGGCCCCATTGGCTGGCCCCTGTCTTGACGGTGGCTCAACGGCTACTAACACCACACTACAGAGCTCACTCAACACACCAATTTCGTCAACCCGTTCATCATCGCATGCGGCACCAAAAATGCGAAATTCACTGGTATCGCCATCGTCTGTCTGCAGCGGCTGATAGTGTCCAAGGCTCTGCCGCGACCCAGGCTGAACCAGGTGCTTGAGGCGCTTCAAGGGGCGACCTCAGCCGGGCTGGATGTCCAGCTCAAAATCTTGCAGGCACTCCCCTCGCTGCTACAGAACTATTCTGCCGATGTTAAGGGCGACCTGCTTGTTACCGCTTTGAACATTTGCTTCATCCTCCAGTCAAGCAAAAATGCCATCGTGAACAACACGTCTGCTGCTACCTTACAGCAGCTTGTCGTCTCTGTCTTTGACAAAGTGGTATCTGAAGACCGTGAGTTTTTCGCATTCGTCACAGCCTTGTTGCCGCCTTGTTCTCGACATTCTCGTATGCTAACGGGCGTTGTATCCTCAGGTGGTCCATCTGATGCAGCCTTCGTCGGCGAGGCACCCGGAGAAGATGGGGTGGTTAAGCTCAAGTCGGCCGCTACGGACGCCTACAGGGTCTTCAATGATCTGTGCCTCCTGACAGAGAACCAAAGGCCGGAGTATCTCCGCTTCTCTGGCTTGCCACAGACCTTCGGTTTGGAGCTGATAGAGTCAGTCCTAACCAACCATGCAGCCATCTTTTCCGCACATCCGGAGCAAGCGCACATCTTACGCACTCGCGTTCTGCCGTTCATAATCTCAGCCCTGTCCGGCAAGCCCAACTTCGCCACCACCGTCCGACTTCTCCGGATCCTCTACACCCTGCTCAGGCGACACCTCACACTTCTTCCGTCCGAAAGCGGAGATGCCATGGACATCCTGACCCGGCTCCTTGACCAGGACTCGGCGGTGTGGAAGCGTTCGTTATGCATGGAAGTGTTCCGAGGCATCTTCGCCGAGCCCGGGCTGCTGCGTCGTGTGTTCGCTCTTTTTGACGCACAGGAGGGCCAGAAGGACATTCTGAAAAACCTCACCGCCACCTTTGTCAAGATCAGCACCGAGAAGCCGGCAGTCATCGGCCTGGGACAGCAATCCACCATCCCTGTGGCGAACCCGTATGCTAGCATCGGCGCTTCCACAGACCATGCGATGCTTGAAGCTGCTGGCGTGCCGGGAATGATCGGCAGCTCAGTTGGTTCTGATGGTCACAACACGGGGATCAGCACGCAGTGGAGCTCGATACGGGTGCCGTGCATCGACCAGCTCGACAAGACTGAGCCCCCATCTATCCCAGAGTCTTACATTTACAGCCTTACTCTCGCATGTATCACGTCCCTATCCGAAGGACTTGCTAAGTTTATCTTGCCTTTGACTGTCTCGGGGGATAGGGGCAGGAAACGCAGTGGCAAGCAGGAGGTGGGCAGGCCAGAGTCGCCAGTTCCAACATCAGACGAGGCGTCAACGCCACCAACTACCAAAACCGGACTGGAGAGGACTCCGTCCTTCAAGCGAAACCCCGTGCCCGTCAACCCGTTACTTCTTGAAGACCACCCCCTCCATACCGATATCAGGATTTGTGCCGGGATTATTGATGAATGCTGGCCGGCCATCCTAGCCACTTGCTCGACCTTCCTCTATGCCGCGCTAGACTCCGACTACTACCACGGTCTGGTTCGTGCGTTCCAGAAGTTCGCGCACGTCGCAGGTCTGCTGCAACTTGCGACGCCACGGGATGCCTTTCTCACTACGCTTGGGAAGGCTGCCGTTCCGCCGCACGTGCTGACAGCCTGTCTGAGCAGTGGAGCCCGGCCATCGACACCGACCGGCTCCTCCAGTGCCACCGCGCCGGATACGCCGAGTAGTATTCTGAGCAACGCCCGCGGCATGTTGAGCGTCGACAGCCTCGTCAGTCAGGCCTCGTCAGCGGGAGACAGGCCCAGAGGCGGATCGGTCGACCACCACAGCTCTGGCCCCTCGACGCTCAACACCCGAAATATGCTGTGTCTGCGCGCCCTGCTGAACCTAGGCATCGCCCTTGGGCCGACGCTGGAATCATCATGGCGCATCATCCTAGAAACGCTGCAGCAGGCCGATTTTGTGCTCTTTGCCACGAGCAAGGCAGCTGGTCGAGTGCCGACCGTCACCAGGACGCCAGACCAACAGGCCGACTCCGAAGCTAGTCAGCTTCTGGGCAACTTCAACACGGAGGTCAAAGCTGTTGAGACTGCGGCCTCACGTCTTTTTGAAAGCACTATAGACTTTCCCAACGGCGCCTTTGTAGAGGTCGTGAACGCCGTGTGCAACCTTCTGGAGCACCCGGTCACTTCGTCCGAGAGCAGCACCAGGCCGCAGTCTCCAACGCCCAGCGGCGGCGGGGGCACCCTCAAAGCGCCGGCTCATTCCCATAAGAGGGCGATGAGCACGTCGCTTACGTCTGTGGCCGGCGCCAACCAGGAGGACCAGTTCGCGCTGGCCAAGCTGGGCGATCTGGCGACGATTAACCTCGAGAGGCTGCTCGGCTACCCTCCGGACGTGTCTGGCTGGACCCCTCTCGTATCGGAGCTGATCAGCACCTCAGGTTCCGCCACAGCTAACCCACCGGTCCGGATAAGGGCGGTCGAGATCCTCGTCCGGATCATCCTCGAGTCCGCCACCACCATCGCTGCCACCCCTAAGGATGTCCGCACCCCAGTCCAGATTCGCCTACTCGAGGCTTTTCGCGACGCCCTGCTCCCGCTGCAGATGCCTAGCCGAGAGGGGGCCTTGGCTAGCGTAGCGACGCATGCAACTGACGTTGAGATCCACAAGGCCATCCTCGAGGGGCTGAAGAGCATCCTCGAGAGTTGCGGGGAGAGTCTGTTGAGCGGATGGGACATCGCCTTCGAGATCATCGACAGCATCTTCCTTACCCGGCGGGGTTTCTCATCAACACGGGCAGCTGTAGGAGGCGGAGGGGATGCCGCAGCGGCAACGGCCACCACTGCTCCGCCAACGGAGGTGCTTACGACGCGTTCTCCAAGGCTGATCCGGTCATCCTTCGGCTCGCTTCAGCTCATCTGTTCTGATTTTGTCGCCTCGCTTCCCAACTCGTGTTTTCTGTTGTTGGTCGACACATTGTACAAATTCTGCTCGCAGGGTGACGATCTCAACGTTGCACTCACGGTTCGTAATTCTTTGCATCCCGCTATGCGTTCTATTTCTCAATTCATCATGGCCGAAACTGACTGACATCTCGAGCGACGGATGGCAACCTCGACGCTACTTCGCTAGACCGTGACTTTCTTCTGGGCCATCTCGGACTTCTTGTCTGGGAAGAGCCGTACTCTGGCCATAACGGAGGAGATGGTCCAGGGGCCGAGCGATACTGCCTTAGTGGAGCTGGCTTCCGATGAGAAACACCCAGGCGCCGCGGGTGCGCTGGGGATGCTGCTTCTTTTGCGGTTGACTAGCGTCACAACCGATCAGCGACTCGAGCTGCGGAATAGTGCGTTCGATAAGCTCCCATTCAGTTGTTCGTGTTTGTTCAACTCCCGCTGACCCGAGTCTATTAGGCGCCATTCAAACCCTCCTTCGCATCATTCACGCTTACGGCAACAGCCTCACACCGGAAGCCTGGAACATCTGCATCAAATCCGTCATATTTAGGCTACTCTCCTTCATAGAGGCTCGCCTTGGCACTGCCCATGATGCGAGTGCGAAGGGAGCACCGGTGAAGACGGACTGGGACGAGACAGCTGTTGTAATCATCAACAGCGTGTCGGACCTCCTCTCTAACTACCTTGATGTCCTTCTCACCCATAATGCCTTCAGCCTTTTATGGAGTGAGCTCCTCCGCCACTTGGCTACGATGCTGGATTTCAAGGTTCTTGATATCAACAGTGCTACCTTCAGCAGCTTGGGTAGCATCCTCGCCAAGTGCGAGGAAGGTGGCACTTCCGGCAGGAAACTGGATACCAGCACCATCAACCTCGCCTGGGACCTTTGGGCGCGTGGCCTGCCCATCCCAGACGCCGAAGACGCTGCTGCCGCCGCTCTTGACCCGAAATCTGAGGATAACCAGAAGTGTTTGCTGTCTTGGGTCGAAGCCCTTCTGGCAATCTACCGCCTCATCCGCCAGGACCTCGACCTCGACAGGCTACGGCGCATGCTTTCGCTGCTTCGTGACGCCATGGTTCGGGCCACCCCCGGAAGCTACGCTAGTGACGTAGAGTACGTCACTCCGCTGCAGGGCAAGATCGTCGAGGTCTGCCGTATCGTGAGGACGGATATCCAGGGTGCCCCGTCAGCTATGATCTGTCAGGTGGCCGAGTTCGTGACATTTGCCTTCGCCCCGGATATGATCCAGAACGGCAACAGCAGCGCCAACGTGACGACGACGGCGGCGGCAACTCTCACGCCGGCCGCCGCTGCTGGGCAGAGAAAGCGTACATACGTGGCGATGTCCAAGGAGAGCATGCGAATCCTGCACCACCACGTCACGCGCAACGCGTCCGACCACGACGTCTTCTCCAGCGGCGCCTTCCACATCGCGCTTTCGGCCTTGGCTAGACCCATCGTGCTCAAGTACCGCTTCCCGCTGGTCACCAAGTCGACGCAGCCGTGGCGCGAGGCGACCTCCGCGACGCTGGCCATCCTGGAGTCGACGTTACCGCACCTGCGTGCCGCAGACATGCCGCGGCCTGTGTTCCAGGAGATATGGCAGGTGATCGTCGAGATCGCCACCGGCATCGTCAGCGCGGACTACTCCTCCCCATCGGCTTCCCCCGCAGCCACAGCGGCCGATATTCCCGTCGACCAGGAGTTCGACATCGAGTCCTTCCACAAGCTGCGCGAGCTGGTAATACCCGCACTAGGTGCCCCCGAGGTGTTGGAGAAGACGCGTCGGGCCTACGCGGAGGCGCTCTTCCGCATGTCTATCGTCCACGAGCCTACGCCCGTCGAGGCGGCCATCATCTATGGGGCTACCGGCAGAAGCAGTGGTTCCAGCAGCACCGGTGGCATGATTACAAATGGTGGCAGCAGCAGCGGCGATGTGGTAAGCAAGGGGATGGCCAACTTCTTCAAGCCCCGCAACGGCCGCACCGTCGATCCCGTCCCGACGCGCCGCGAGCGCATGAGCTATGTCTGCCTCGACGAGCTGTTCAGCCTCGTGTCCGCGCCAGATGACGACGTCGCCGCGGCGCCCACCATCATCGTGCAGCCGCCCACGCCTTTGTTCCCGCGGAAACCACCGCCTACACCACAGCCACAATCTCCCCTGGCCGCCTCGGCGAGCACAGAGACGCTCCGTCCACAACGACAACAACAGTCGCCTTCGTCGTCCTCAAGGAGAAAAATGCACATTGCCCTCGCATCCACCGCGGCCCCGTACCTGATCCTGCGCTGCGCGCTCGTCCTGCGCGCCTACATCGCCGACCAGCCGCTGAGGGGCCGGATGCCGCAGCCTCTCGCGCAGCGGCAGGAGGTCACGCGGGTGCTGGAGGGGCTCGTGGCGCTGAGGTCCGAGACGGAGGCCATCCCGGACCTGGAGGGCGTCGACTGCGAGGGGAGGAAGCACCTGCTGAGGCTGTACCCGCTGCTGGTGGGGGTCGCGAGGACGGCGGGGGAGGCGGGGGATGCGAGGACTGCGGGGGTTGTGGGGGAGGGGCTGAGAGGGGTTGGTGCTGAGTTGGGTGTTTTGTGATCCTTTTGTGATTTCGTGATTTCGTGAGAATCGAGACGACCTAGTTAGCTTCCGCTGGGGGGTTGTGCTTGATGTGTGGGTGGGGTGTTTGTCTTGGGGTGAGAGAGACCAAGAACACGGGCTACAAAGGTTTGGTTATTTTAGGGGGTCTGCTGCTTGGGTGGTTGATGTTTCGCCATTGTAAGGAGGCAGGCCGCTTGTAGTACGGCGGTATGCTTGTCATAAATGGAATAGAATCGGTATCGTTCACGGCCTAGTCCCACGCTGTTCTCCATGAAGTCCTCTGGGTTTTCCACGTGCCCTGTGTGAAACTCCTACAGAGGAGGAGAATACAGTACCATTTGTGAGATTTTAAGTGGCAAGGCTACCTTACTAGCTACAGTCGAGTAGAGCGCCCCTAGGCAAGGTAAATAGGTACCTATTTACCGTAGTGAGTAGAGTTACCAGGCAACGGATCGGAAAAAGGAAAACCATATGTGCAATGCAATGCGCCAATTCACGCCAGCCTGAGAAGGCGTGCTTTTTGTTTGCCGCCCTTCCTTCCGTCGTCATTACCATCTCTGTCCTCTCCCCTTTGCGCACTCGCCTACCTTCCACAGCCTTCCGATAGTGGTACAGCACAAAGCAAAGGAAAATAGTACAGCCGGGTACCTAGATAGATGGATGGATGCCCGGACTTCATGACTTCTCCTCCCGCCTAACTCCCCTCCAAAAATGGCCGAGGGCCGGGTCACGTGCCCCTTCTCATCTTCCTCTTTCGTTTAATCCCCCCGCCCGGTCATGGGCCTGGCGGTGGTGACTACCTCTTGTTGTCCGCAGCCCTATCGAAGTCAGCCACGATGCTGTCCCTCATAGCAGTGCTGCTCTTCTTCGCCTCAGTAACGTCAGACTCGGACACCTCAGCAGTCTTTGCTGCCGCTCCATCCCCGACAAGCTTGGTAGCCATCGTCCTCGCCTGCGCGTCGCCGACCTTGCCGTAAACAGACAGCGCCGTGGCGATCATGCCCCCGATGTCGCCCACGTTGCCCGGCACGACGACGGCCGTGCCCTCCCTAGCCAGCCTGCCGAAGGCGTCGACGTACTTCTCCGCGACGCTGAGGCTGACCGCGCCCTGCGCCGCGTCTTTGCCCTCAGCGATGCTGCGCGCGACGGCGTCGATGCCGTTGGCGGTCGCGCGCGCCTTGAGTAAAATCGCCTCGGACTCGCCCGCGGCGCGGTTGATCTGCTCGGCGCGCAGGGCCTCCGAGGCCAGGATCACGGACTGCTTGCGGCCCTCGGCGATGTTGATGGCGGACTGGCGCTGGCCCTCTGACTCGAGGATCTCGGCGCGCTTGGAGCGCTCCGCCGTCACCTGCCGGTGCATGGCCTCGACGACAGCGGCGGGCGCGTGGATGTCGCGGATCTCGTAGCGGAGACACGTCACGCCCCAGGCCTGCGCCGCCTCGTTGATGGCCTGCGTGATGTTGGTGTTGAGCGCCGCGCGCTCCTTCAGGACGTGGTCGAGCGTCAGCTGGCCGATCTCGGAGCGCATTGTCGTTTGGGCTAGTTGCGAGATGGCGTATTCGGCGTCTTCTACTCCGTAGCTGTTGTGGTGGAAAAGCAGGTGGGTGGGCGGGGAACGCGGGTTAGCACAACAATCTATAAGGGGATACAAGTACCATATACGGATGGAAGGAACGTCTCGTGAGGATGGAGAGGGGGGGTTGAAGAAAAGAACAAGGACGAAAGAGAGACAGAGACAAAAATAGACACCCGATATGTCCTAGAGAGAGAACCAAGGAAATAAAGAGTGAGGGGAAAAGTGAGGACGGACGTACCTAGCCTTGTAAGCATCGAAAACCCTCGTATACAGCACCCCGTCGAGCTCCAGCGTGACGTTGTCGGCCGTGATGGCGCTCTGGGACGGTATCTCGATCGCGACCTCCTTGAGGGACTTAACATAGGCGATTCGGTCGATGAAGGGTATCAGGATGGCGAGGCCGGGCTGGAGGATCCGGTTGAACTTCCCCATGCGCTCGACGATCCAGGCCGTCTGCTGGGGCACGAACCGGATGATGGTGTTGGCGGGGAGGGAAGGGCGCTGGAAGTACGACGGCATGCCGGTCGAGCTGGAGATGACGGGGGGACCGAGGCGTTGACCGCTGCCTGGACCGCTGCCGGGCCCAAAGGCGCCCATGCCCATGCCCATCGAGCTGCTGCTGCCGCTGCCGCCCGGTCCGGGGGATGGGCTGCCGTCTGGGCCGAAGGAGGTGAATGTGCGACTACGACCATTGGCATAGGAGGAAGGGACGAGGGATGTACTGCGGACGAGGTTGCGGGCGAGAATGGTCGTTGTCGACGACGACAGGCCGCTCAAGGCGGCGAGGGCCACGGAGCGGCCCGCGAGGCTCTTCTGGACTAGAGCTGTCGCCATGGTTGGAGGAGTTCCTGAAAGCTCACGGTATCGGCATTTGATTGTTGTCGAGTTGCTGCAACTAACTGCGCTGGCTTCAGGCAGGCCCTTGAGCCGGAATTGTCAATGACGAAGGCAGTTGAGGAAGGAAGTGGCAACTGCGGAGAGAAGAGCTGGAAAGAGACGATGGGTCTATCGGAACTTCGGAATATTTGGTGATGACAAGCAAAAAAATCGGTGTTTAGAGATGGCCCAAGCTTCTTTCGGCTGTGGAGCCGGCTGCACCCTGGCCGTTTACTCCACTAGTTCCTCCCAGCTGCCGCCCGCCGCCAGGACTCGGCTGCTGACATTCGGGCCTGTACAACCAAACCTCTTCATAAAGGTGACTCGTCGTCTGGGTGTGATGCTGATCCCCGTAAAATTTGTACTGAGGCTAGGCAGGTATAAATCGGTTTGGATCTTGGCTTTTTGACGCTATCGTGCGCCGAAGGGGCAGTAGCTGTGATGGGGACATTGTTTGAGAGGCCGTTCGTGCCGCACTCCTGCCGCATTGACGGCTCTTGGGAGCGGCAGAAGTCCTCATCCTAGACAGGCAGCTCAAACAGGCAGTGCCAGCTCTTATCGTCTTCGCAATCTTCCTCTTTCA
This sequence comes from Ophioceras dolichostomum, assembly GCA_003049485.1. Classification (NCBI taxonomy): domain Eukaryota; kingdom Fungi; phylum Ascomycota; class Sordariomycetes; order Magnaporthales; family Ophioceraceae; genus Ophioceras; species Ophioceras dolichostomum. The sequence goes on along the minus strand of PYST01000298.1, from coordinate 2,122 downwards.
CTATCTTTCCCCTCTCGGTAACCTGCGAGTCTTTGGATACCTAGTTTCGAGCCTTTCCAGCGTCTCTCCAACGGCTTAGTGGCTTTGAACCCCATTGAGTGCACAACCCCAGTCAGTTTCTCCTAGAGAGTCCCCTAGAAAGGGTACAGTATCCGCCTGTACCATGGCGGCAACTCCCGACGAACCCAAAGAGCCCCCGAACCTCAAGACCCGCCTCAAGGAGTCCTACGACGCCATCGCGCCCATCTACAACACCTGGACCGCGACGCAGCACTCCCCGATCCGCATCCGGCACGTCGACGGCCTCGTGGCGCGACTATCCGATGCCTCATCAAAGAAGATCTCCATCCTCGAGCTCGGCGCCGGCGCCGGCCTCCCCGCCACGGCGCATCTGCTATCGTCCTTACCAAACGCCCACGTGACGGCCAACGACATCTCCAGCACGCAGGTCGCGCTCGGCCGCGCCAATCTTGCTTCTGTTTCTTCCGAGGCCGAGTCTGAGTCTGACCGCGTGACGTGGATCGAGGGCGACATGGTTTCCGTCCTCGAGTTCCCCGACGAGAGTCTGGACGCGGTGATGGGACTGTATAGCCTCATCCACCTGCCACTGGCGGAGCAGGAGCTCATGCTCGGTCGGATTTACCGCTGGCTTAAGCCCGGGAGGGGCTACCTATTGGCGAATTTCGCCGAGTTCCCCGAGGAAGGGCTGGTCATGGAGAAGTGGCTGCATGAACAGGGGTGGATGTTCTGGAGCGGGTTCGGCGCCGAACAGACGCTGGAGAAGTTGCAGGATGTCGGGTTTGAAGTCGAGTTGAGCAAGCTGGAGGAGGACGAGGTTGATGTAAGGTTTCTTTGGGTCCTGGCCAAGAAGCCTGCACGGGAAGTGTGATGCACACACTTGTGCGTAGAAACAAAGACTCTTCTTTTGGAGATGGGGTGTACTGGGTATTGTATTTCCTGTCGCTGAAAGGGGAATGCGTTCGCATCTTACAACTTCGCATCATATCATCACCTTCCCGTACGCCATGTGAAGACGAGTTTGCTCCTCGTCCGGTCCCGGGCCCTCTGATCCATGAAGGCTCCGTGCAGCAGCCCCTCAGGAGCACTTATGCACACATCCACCTACTTGCAAGCTCTCGCCTCTAGTCGCTGTGTCGTCATCTCTCCAAGTAGTCGATCACCATCGTCCATACCCCACATCCCCATCCCACATTCCCATCCCCATCCGTCCTCCCTCCGTCCTCCCTCCATCTAACTACTACTACCTGACCCGCGCATTAAACCACGCAATAGCCTGATCCTCCGCCTCGCCCGCCTGCTTCGCGACATCGCTCACCGTGAAATCTGCCCTGATCGCAAACCCGTGTCCGACGCCCTCATAGATCCTCACCTCCCCCTTGCTCTCCTCCGGCGTCTTCGCCACGACCACGGCCTCGATCTGGTCCGCGACCGCCCTCGTGACCCGGTGGTCCTTCTCCGCCAGGGCGAACGACACCGGCGCGGTCATCTTCTGGATGTCCTCGGGCACCGTCAGCATCGACGGGTGGGCGGTGAACCCGGCGTCGATCAGAGGCTTCCCGCCCTCGCGCCCGGTCGACCCGGCCAAAAGACAGACGTGCTTGCCGCCCCAGCAGTAGCCGGCCGCGAAGAGGGGCTTCCCGTTGAGGACCTCGCCCGAGATCTGCATCTCCTCGAACCAGCCCCGGACCAAGGGGTAGGAGCGCGAGGGACGCTGGCGGATGGCCCAGGGGATGAAGGCCACTGCTGTCCAGAAGGCGGCGTTTCTGTGTGTTGGTGTTTGTGAGAGGAGACAGGGTGGTCAGTTTGACAGCCAATTTCTATGGCAAAAGGGGACTAGGCTGGTAGTCTGAAGAAAAACTCACGCTTTCGAAAACACATTCGCAGAACCCATCAGAGTCTTCATCGAGTCGAGCAAGAACTCGGGCGCAGCCCCGCCTGTTTTCCACCGTCACGCCACAATTGTGTTAGCCCACTGTACCTGGTCCCAGTCTTGTCTTCACATGTTCATGGTGCTGAGTGTTTGTGTGTGTGTGTCTCTCTCCGTTTTCCCCATCAACCTACCCACACAGTAACAACTAACAAACACGCCTAGAGAAGGGGG